>QNGE01002463.1:7912-113834 GCA_008508345.1 Paragonimus westermani | reverse complement strand
CTGTTGGCATGTATACTATCCAGTGAAAACTGAATCACTGAGGGTTGTGGTGCTTTGGATAAATGAACCAGAAAAATGGAGTGTAAAATTTTCAGCAAATCGGTTAAGTCTAGTTTGGAGATGGATATCACGCATTCCTTACATTGAAATTTGAAACCTAATCGGAAGACTGTTTCCTCTGCAACTAATTGCTTTATGTGTGAATTTACATGGGAAGTTTTTGGCCCCTTCGGCGATGTCACTGATGTAAGACGAAGAATATTCCACCTTCTACTCATTCGAAAACAACTCATCTTGGTCGTGCGCTGGCTCCACTGGCAAGAGATGTTCTAGCTGTTCCTTCTTATTGCTGAGTTGTGTTTCGGAGTATTTCCATAAGTGTCAGTTATTTTGTTGTGTTGATTGCTTCCTGGCCTCCATTGTTTTAGGTACCCTCTAAGCAGTATTTTTGTGACATCATACGGAACTTCTCACAATGTTTGAGAGGTTCAATTCTTCTCATTTTCCCGTTTAGTATAATGTGCACCTTTCATTACCTGCTAAGGCGACAACTCAGTGCATATATTCCAGCTATCATTTCTCTAAATAGCCCGCCATCACAAATCAAAGTTTCCATTGGATGAGCTATAATACTCTCTCGGACCTCAAATTTTCTCATTTTTACTCCGATTTTTTCACATTCTGCGTTTGAAAATTCTCACGCCACCCGCAATTTTGAGAGTGAATCACAGCTGTCGTTTCCAGAATACCACTCACTTTTTCATCGTTAGATTTCGCGTTTTTTGTATACCATTTGGCTTTTCCTAATACTTCGTCGTCACTTTTTTTGATTATTTTTGCAAGTCCACACATTTTCAATAAACCACATCACTGTGTATATTAGAATTCTTGGTTGAAAGATTACATCTTATTTCCTGATAGGTTATCGCTCATCCGATTATTTTTCGTGGTCAACATCAATTCCACCAATCCGTAAGCGTTATCAGCGCGTTCTGGGTATTAGAATCTTCTGCAGAATTTAACGGTTTTTCCACGAAAATCATTATCAGTTAACTATTTGTACACTGGAAAATTGGTGTATTTGTCGAATCTTCTTTTGTTTCACACCACAGACTATCAGTATGAAGATTTTGTTGGTCATTCGAAGATGCTGCCTATCATGCAGCGCGCTGTGTGGTTGCATATTGATTTGCCCGGCCAAGGAGATGGTGAGGAGGAGCTTCCTAGCAGGTGAGTCCGAGTCGTTCCTAGGGGTAAGTTATGTTTTCTCCCACATCTGCTAGACATATATTGAGCGTGATTATCAAACTAGGCTTATCTTTTGACGGATTCTGATGACAGTAAATACCTTGGGAATCCGTTTAATGAAGTTGTTCGCGTTCGATTTCCCTAGCTATCAAGCCAAACGATGCATGTTGCTCACTTGAACCTGGTAATCAGTATTAAGAAGGATTATGCAGTTTGGGAGAACGATATTACCTCAGTGACTACGAAGCACGCCTTAGTGCGTCATAACCGGGCTGGCTTTATATATTCTTAGGCCACACACCACAACGAAACTTTAGAATTCAATGGAGTAGTATTGGAGAGTTTTGTGGTACGGTATTTCTGATCGTTGTTATATCAGTTTTGGTCACAGGCTCTACGAAACTATGTTTTTTTTACAACAATTCCTATCGGGTGGTGTAGCAATATCCCACAATAATTTTGACAGCACCATATAAACCATATTTTATCGCTTTCTCTGTTAATCGTTCACGTATTCTGCCAGCAAGGTTCTAACTTTCCACAAGTAAACATATACTCCTCTCATCCAAACTCATAGGTTTCACGGTTTACTGTATCCTACTCCAAATCGAATTCTTTCTCACCCATATCTTTCAGAGTTCGATCGGTATTAGAGTGGCTGTTGCGTGCCTGATTGTGTTTGAGGTTTATAAGTTATGTGATCCATATCGTCAATAATACCAATCCGCTAGTTATTGGAGCATTTTTGAACGAAGTTTATCAGATTTTCACTAAGTAAGCAAACACGTTTGGAGGTTTCGATACTTAACGACGGCGGAAAAATTGTCCCAAAAATGCAACAAGCATATCAGTTACAACATGTGAAATATCGAGTACTTTCTGCGTAATTGGAAGGCCCACGTAATACAGATGAGTGCGCTCGATCGTAACCAGGCTCGTTCGAGTTAGGTGTACTGATATCTTACAACTTTTGTTTTTCATGTGTCTGTTCACTCGTTGTTAGGTGAGGCTGTTGATGTGCCCCACCCTAGCAGTGGGTTGGAAACGTGGCATCTGTTTTTATACCACTATATCGTCTCATACTAAAACTCAAATATATTACCCATTATTAATATAGCAGGGGTGTGTGACTAGCCTTCCAGGAATTACAAAGTTTTTCTAAACGACTGTGGCAAGTCACCCCCAGAAAATTATTGAACAATTCTTTCCACCTTGTTTTTTCATCAAAATCACCTCCACCGAGAGAATCGAAATCTTCACTAGTGAATAAGCGTTTGCTTGTAGTCCAGACGTCTGTTCACTTAAGCTCTTCCTTAATTGTGCTGGTTGATTGTTCGTTTGCACTTCTATCGCATACAGGCTAATCTGTTTCAGCTTTTTTGGTAAGAAGGTGGAAAAAACAAGGAAGGATATACGCCGCTTTGAGATCTGCCGATAGGTGCACAATTAATTCTAGGATAGTTATAACCGAGCCAACTGTAGTTCGCAATCACTACAGTGTTCTCAACAACTTTATCAAGGACCCGTCAAGAAAAGTGCTAGTGTAAAATCTACTTACAATTCTGTTCACTAAGCGCGAACCAACCAGCAGATTGAAATGTTCTCGCCGACGTTTAAAGACGTCTTCCATAAAATACCATATATAAATGTAGCTTCTATCCGTAGAGGCTTCAAACAGTGTTCAGAGAACATATGAATCGGTCAATACTGTGATGCTGTAACAAATCACGCACGAAGGTTTGGGCGGTTCATTCGCAAGCAATATATATTTATGCGAGCAGCAGTGTGTTGTCAGTTAAAATAGTCCTTCTCTGAGAACCATTGTCTGCTGTGCTAATATCTTCCATGGCGTAAATTAGTTGCAGTTCACAGCCGCTGGGGCTTGACTGTTCGACCTTCAGCCGACGAGTGCAACTAAGCTTCCAAGGCGTGTGCACCATCGGCAACTCCGGTACCCAGACTTTTACCTGTATCAATTTCAGCATAAAACATAACCGTTCATGTCTCGTTGACGTGCAGCTTCTGTTCTAACAAATCATTTGGAAGACCTGAACACTAAGGTATGAAGTGGTCTGCTTGAAGAAGGACTCATGCAACGTAGCTGTCTTATTGGTTAATAAGATCAATCACAAGCTTCAGCTAACTTACAGTACGGTTGCATTGAATAAGGAAGATTCAGCGTCAGCGCCAGGGCCATCCACCACATCCCTTGGTTAATTTTATGCAAGTACAACCATATTTTCTGTTTTAGCTTGTAGTGGTTAGATTAGTCGTCCCAGTTCTCGTTTTGTTCCATCCTGTTCGGATGTAAAGTACGCAGCAGATGAAACTTACAACAGATTTTTGATTACGCGCATACTCTATTGCGTTCATTGTTATGTTGCATCTGCCTCCATACCAGTGTTTCTGAGGTTGTAGTGCAGGGATTAAATCCACTCTAGTCGTATCGCTTTGAATCAAATAAGATCACAAAATATCTACTGGGTTCGCATGTTTATATACACGCTTTTTCAAAGCCCAAATTCTTCCATCCATCAATCCGCTGAACTTTCCTTCAACAATCACATATTAAGTCTGTTTTGAAATATTTGTTTTTTTTTTGCGGGAAGGGAAGTCCAGTTTCTAGTAAGTTTAACAGTACCCTAACTACTTATAAGATATGGGAAGCTAACCGAAAATAGCCCGTTTCCAACCAATAATATGTGGAAGCGATTTTGCCGGATTATATAGGATGTTTCTCAGAATTCCCAGATGCACTTTTTGGACAGTTTTTATCTGATGTAAATTAACATCAACACGCTCTGGATAATGTGCTCATAGGGATGTTCCTGATGACTGCCAATTCTGTACCTTAAGAAGGCTGTTTTATGAAACAATATATTTTTTTACGAATTCTATCACAAATCTTGTCAGACTACTACTGTAGGTTTCTGGAGCCACTTGAGGATAAGTCAGAAGTGGCTGCTAAAAGCAGTAACTGTGTTGCAAGACGGAGCATCTGAAAAGAGGATTGAAATTGCATCGTACCTCATGATTTTTTAAGTCAATGATTCTTAAATATTTTCTGATATCAGCTGTGCTATGTAGAACTCGGTGAGTGAATGCTATAAAACCCTCTCTTAACGTTGGCGACTTAGAAGATAACGTTTTGAAAATGTTCGAAATCGAATAAGAATATCGTGTTCCAGTATTGTCCCATGGGATTCTACTGCACAAAACAACATGACGGAAACTAATCATAAGTTATACCCACGACAACAATTATTGCATATTTCTGGGGGTATCAGTGAATTTATGCTGGATGTCGGCCGAAAACGGCTATTTCTGATCTTCGACATGTAATACTTTGCTGAACATTTGTTTAAGTACGTCATAAAAACTAGGGGAATAACTTTCCCCATAGTACATACGAACAATATAATCGTTCCGGTTTAACAAATTTGTTGGCATTGCAATAAGAGAAGCAATCCTGGGCTGTTGCTGACTTACAGACGTACACTCACAGCAGTGATAGTATGTAGACGGTAAATATAGGTTTGACATTATGGACGAACGTTCTGCCGAGGACCAAATTGCCGTCGGTTCATTGTTTAAGTAGTTTATAGAACTCCAGGTTATTATGTGATACTATTGACGTTCTCCAATTAGTCGCAATAAACGTAACCTTTTTTGGCATTGAATTGTTATATTGCTTAAACGTGTAATTATGCCCACTCGCTAAACATCATGATGAGTTGTAACACTAGTTGAACACTTCATTGATCGAGCGGAAATTTTTATTTGATACTGGATGTTTGAACTTACTCGTAATTGCTTCTGTTGAATGTTCATTATGAAGTAGATTCTGTTAACGGAGAAATATGTTCTCACTTACCCTACAGTTATGTGTTCCCACCAATAAGCAAGCTGCCTGAAGCAATCAAAGAAGTTCTCGACCATTTCAAGTAAGGTTTATTTCCAGTGTTTTCCAAAGTTGTTTGTATATATTCATAGTGATAAACTTGATGTCATGCTTCAAAATGCTACGCTTGTTACTTTTATACTTTTGAACACTTCCCTAAAAAACACACTGAACTGCGTTGCAAAGGTTAAGGTCGAGCGCCCCGCTGATGTGCGTTGCTTGCAGGATACTTCACAATAGGATGTACAACATTTCCACACAAAATTGCACACAGATAAGGTTACTGGCTTGAGATAAATTGTGATCGATAATCGTCGTCTGCTTCAGACATCCTACCTGTTTTTAGTAGTTTTACGTCTTTGAAATCACAATTATATTCTAACGGGACGGTTCTCTACTGAATAGTTTCTTATGGAGTTGTATCGTGAGATCAAGTTCAAGTTAATGTAAAATGGAACTCACCCTGATTCATTTGCTTAGTATGAGAAATCGGGTATTTTGTAGTAACATCTAGTAAATTTATGTAATTCGCGACACTATGCTTAACCTAGGTGATAATGGTTGATGCCACAACAATATCCAACTGAGCATCAAATTATTACCCTGTAAACCATTAAGACTTTCTGGCTACATTGGGATGGCCGCTGATGCGTGAAGACTAAACCAGTACTCTGGGTTGGAATGGAATGTGTAGATCCTAGGAACGTATGCGGTATGCAGAATCAAACTAGGGTTAATAATGGACAGAAGCACTCTTTACAATCCCTCTTCTTGAAAAATGAGGAGCTTATGAAATAATATTACACGTCAGAGACAAGAAGAAAGCTACAAAACATTTGCTTACTCAATCAAGGTGTCCACGCGTGAATTACTTTTCTTAATTTAATCTGATGGTAGCTGTACCTGAACTGACGTGAGCAGTGAGATGTTGTCAAACTACTTGGCTTAAACACAAACAAGCGAACTAGCGTGTTCGTATACATTTTGATCAAGAGAAAACAAGCTTCCGGAATTACTAGGTTACAATTCTTATCAAAGCAAACTCAAAATCATCAGCGAAATAGGCTTTCCCAGCATTGACAAGCACATATAGGTACAATGATTTTGACAGCGTGCAGTTTAGTTGTGGCCATAAAAAACGCTTGGTCTGCAAAGTTGCGTATTACACAAAATCCTTTACAAGCTACGTGAGAACGGATCAACAAGTGCATGTGCATGGTTTACATGGATCCATAGGTGTTGGACAGCATTGCATTCTAATTCACGTTTATGACATGTACCTCACAGTGCATGCTCATTCCAATAGTCGCTTCTGGTACATCGTCTTAAGACTTTCTGTTAAGTTCCAGAATGTACGCACTATGCTACTCACAAACGAAGCTAAGACTAAACCGAAACTTCCTCATTCTGGGGTTCATTGGCTACACTGTATCTACGGACAAATCCCTTCCAGCGGACGCAGTGTTGCCTCCCGGCACATTGATCTCCGGGATCGCTGCACCGGCATTTCGTGCCACTTTGCTAACTCACTGCCATACACTGGTTTCGTCTCCCCGTGCTTCTTGATGGTGTATGCTGGGCCCGCCTGGAAATGACCAAATATAGACCTTTCCATCCAGGCGGAAGTTTTATTGAGTCTGGGCTGCTGGCATCTGCGTTTTGGTGACCTCGATATTTTACCCCCTCTCCTGGATTGAATATTCTAGACTTTCTTGGCGGTTAAGCCGTCAGCTGGTTATTTGTGTTTGCGAAGCTTCCAGATTTCGTTTAGTTCTCTTTCCGTCGACAACCAATTCTCTGGTGGAATCGTTGCACTGTGGCCATATTCAAATTCCTCGATCCCCCGGAAGTCGAGGGGTTTTACCGTACGTCGGTTGGAACGGAAATTTCTTCTTGCCTGTCTATACAGAAGCACGGTTTTTTAGTAACACTAGTGGTGGCGCAGATTCCCGGTTGTCTCCCTCAGCTGACAACCATTGCTTGATCGTTTGACTGTTACGTTCAGTGAATCCATTCGTCTGCGGGTGATATATCTTCGTTCGAGTGTGCGCGATTCCCAGATGTTGCATGGATGTTCTAAACTTTTCATTCTCAAAGCATAGTCCCTGGTCCGTTATGATCGTCTTCGACACACTGTGGTTCGCTATATTTTACTTCATCGCTGTGTTTCCCGCCGTAGATGCCTTTTATTCGGAAAGCCAGTTGCTTCGAGTCAACTGGTAGGATGTTCTGTCCTCACCAGAATGTGTTGGTTACCACGAGCGCTCCGTGGAAGTGGGCTCATAAGGCCCATCGACCAGATTTCTCCGGTTTTAGAGACCGATACTGGCTGTAGGGGGTGCTGGGATCCCCTGTTGTTGCCTTTCATTAACTGACATTGTTGACAGGCAAGCACGTAAGCTGCCACATTCTCTTCCATCTTAGACCAATGTGCTCTCTGTTGCAACAGATCGTATATTCTGGTGCGCCCGGTGTATACCATTTTATAACAGTGTGATACCAGTTTCCTCCTGAGTCTTCTCGAGATGACTACCACATGAGATTGGCCAACCTCACGTTGCCATGTTAACACGCCCGCCCTGTTTAAGCCAACTATTCTTCATTGGAAAACGACTATTTGCAGATCTTTGTCCTAAGTATCTGTTTGAATGCTCAAGCTTCTTGGTGGGGTGTCAATTACTCTTCGGAGGACCTTGTCTTTAGGATGTAGACGCAGTAGTGTGTGTGTGGGTACCACTTCAATACCAAGTCGTTAATTCCAAATGTCACTTTGGGGAGTTCGTCATCTACCTGCAATCGCGGAAAAAATCAATGGCAGAATCGCGTAGACAAGACATATTGTTGATCGTAATATTATAATCCAGTTAACGCAATGGCCATCGAATTGTTTTACCTGTACGTACTATACTACTCACAAAAGAAGGTGCGCTTAAAACGGCGGTCTACTAAGTAACCGACTAAAAATTAGGCGGGAAAAGGAGACGTAGACTAAAATTAGTTAAGAGCAAGAAACGTAACGAGCTTCAACGACAATCTTTGAAAACATGAGAGGCATCCCCTTGAATACATTGGCTGCAATGCTGCCGTATTCCGGATTGTTCTTTACCGGGGGGATTGCTTCGAACTTGTCAGTCCGGTGAGTTGTACTTAACAATCACGTCCAACAAAATATAGTTTGTAACGATGTCATCACCTGATCAGTTTACAGTCACTACTTCAGACATCAGCGACGTCATTTCCTTATCATCAGTGTAGCGTGTTATTTTGAAAGTAATCCCACCGGATACCTAATTAGATCACTCCATTGTTGTGACCCAGACGTTCTAAATATCAGTTCAATTTGATAGACTTTTCGTGTACGCTGGTCTCTCAATTCTCGCAGGAAATTTTTGGTCTGCAAACAGACAATCCACAGACAGACCACGAAACGTGGTACGTACGGCAAACAGCGTGGTCCAAGCTAAGGTCTTCATCGCAAAATAAGCGGTACTCTCTCTGGCTGACGTACCACAGCTGCTGTTCACGTTATTTGCATGTCAAAATTAAAACTTATATAACAGTACAGCAAGCCCATTCCATTATCATTGTAGTGTATGTTCTCACCGTTTTCCATATTTATTAATCTCACTGTCATGCGTTTGTAAGTAGTATTTGTAAGTGAATCATTGTGTAAAATGTCTCGCTCTCTTTTTATTCAAGGTATCAACCATGTTGTTTTAGTAGGTAAAACATGCATTTATCACAATTCGTTGCTTGCTTTCTCACCGCACTCAATCTTCACAAATTTTATCGAAACTTATGTAACACTGCCATACACGATGCTTGCCAGAGAATACATGCTACCTGTTAACATGACACAAAAATTAGCTTTAAATTTCCAGCTAACTGTTCATGAATTATTCATTCTTCGAGAACTCCTTGCAAATTAGTCATACCACAACGAAGGAAGCTGTTTTTTTCAATTGTTAGTGTTTTACGATGTTTGATGCTCGGCTTGAAATGCAGTGAATTTATTACACGGTCAATTATACGTCCTATTTATGGACTCTTTTTAAGGTAAAACTATTCGCCCGTGTAACGTGGTTGTTTGCAGTCACGTTGTTTATCAATGGAACAAAACAGTGCGGCTTACCGTATCCGTTTGAGGAACCCTTATATACAGCGTTTCACTGAACCCACCGATATTGGTTCTAGCTTTCTTGATTGTGTCGATCAGAGCTAATATACCAGAATGATCGTTCTTTCATTTAGCGTTGGAAAACGTTTATTTTGTTTTCACTGACATTTCTGCGAAACCAGCAGATTAATTCAGATGTCAGTAATTTGCGAAGTAGTAGTCCGCGTACATTCTGGAGCTGCTGTTAAATTGACGATTGTAATTTCAAAAGTGCATCCAAGGGGCTATAGCTTTCATTTTTGAATTCGACTATGATTCACCTTGCAGTCGGTCTTTAAAGGGTTTTGCAACATCAGTGTTCGTACAGTCCCAATGTGAACAACCACTTATTTGTAGTTTAGAACAATCCATACCCTGTACAAACTTTCTGAAACCCAGTAAGTTCAATCTATCAATTGACAGACATTAGATACAATACCTTTCAGTCTTTGTCTACTCACGTCGCAGTTTTGAAGAAAGCATAAATATATAACGGTCGTAATGATGACCTAACGGAAAAACACGCGAAATATCTAAAGTAGACGTAAGATATCCGCATCAAATGTAGAACGAATGAAGTTGAATAGTTCGGGCGTCGTGTTTAACATGTTATTGATAAACAGATTGGGAATAACACAAAGTTTCGAGCAAGTTGTAATACTCTACGTTTCAACCACCTCGGGTGGCCTTCCTCAGGAGTGTTGTAATCGAAATCACCTTGACAGAGGAACAGAGGTCACATGGGATTTGCCGTGGTTAGGTCAATTTGTGGTGCATCTGACCGGATTGGTCTAATCTCTTGCCCACTACGTGAGGGTGAGACAGATGTAGATAAGACGCGTCCGTGTCTGGTGCTGTTTATCCATCCACGCCACACTGCAGACAGGGGTTTGCTATCATTGCGATTAACACAAGCGTGCTGTGTGTAAATGGTGAGAGCTTCAGCAAAGCACCGCCTCGCATTCGAATCTAAACCCTTGTGAATCACTCGAGCGTGATCGAAACCTACGTTGAGATTCTCTGACAGTGCATGTAGTGCGATGGCCGACTCCTTCTCTAGCCTCTGAAATTGATAGGTGTGTTTAGAAGGAAACCTTGTGTGCCTCTTGTGTTCAGCAACACGTACTTTCAGTTGTCTACTTGTCTCTCCAATGTAGCTGGCGTTGCAGTCACCGCATTTGATTTCGTAAACGCACTTTGTCTGGTCGCCCATAGAAATTGGATCCTTAGGGTGTGTTGCCAGGTCATTATCTGTCCACCTCGCACCTTACACTAGTCGGTCACAGTGTCCGTTAACAGTGCTCGATGTGGAAGACGACTAGCTGGCATCCTTACTACATGACCTAACCATCTAAGCCTGTGCAAACGTAGAGACTGGGCAAAAGAACTCGCTTGACGATCACCACCAAACACCCGCTTCCTAACCTCTTCGTTACTTATACGCTGGTGCCACCCGATACGAGCGATTGAACGCAGACATCGGTGATCACATATTTGAAGACGGTTCACGTCTTCTACCCTTAGCGGCCAGGTCTCGCTCCTGTAAAGTAAAACGGCCCTCACCGTTGTCTTATATACACGACCTTTAAGCTTCAGTGGAATACCCCTCAGTCGACAGAGATGCCTCAAATTAGCGAATACCGTTTTAGCCTTAGCGATACGCGCTTCTATTTCATTCCCTACACCTACACCACTGCTGATGCAGCTTCCCAGGTATACAAACCGGTCAAAAACCTCCATCACTACATTATCTAACATCAAATCTAGTGATTACAGCAATGCTGCGGAAGCACTTTGCATTTTGAGGCTGCAAAGCGCATTCCGAAGTATTTGGCAGAACGGGAAATAGCGTCTAGCATTGCCTGTGCCGATTGAAAGTTGTCAAACAGCAACACTTTGTCGTCACCATAATCAAGATCAGTCGGTCTTTCACCAGGTAGGAGGTCCACGCCGGCATCTTGTGAGTGCCGCAGACAATCCTCCATTATTTCGTCTATGACGAAATTAAACGGAAATAGTGACAGCGGACAGCCTTGACGTACGCCACTCATGGTGCTGAAACTGTCAGACAGTTCACCGTAAACTCTAACCTGAGCTGAAGTATGGGAATAGAGTGCCGACAGTATGTTCACGTACTTAGTCGGCACACCTCTGCGTTTGAGCGACTCTAAAAGTGTGGATCGATCCGATGAAACAAAACTCCTATGGAAAATATTTCTTTTTAATACCATATTTTCTGTCCTTTTTTCCGAGTGGCTCAAGTGACACTTATTTCTTCTATGGAAAGCTGATCACAGCAGGAACGGAAAAACTCCAGAGTGGCTGTGAACGAGTCACGCTTGCGGTAGTACAGCGAGTAAAGAGACCGCTTTTTTTCGGACACTTCGAAACTTGACAAAAACAAATGTGCCGCTCACACAACTTCACTGTCAGTTGTGCTGTGTGCAACGTTGTTTGCTGTACGTGCGCAAACTCCAGCTTTAATGCAAAGTTTATTCTCGAGGTAACACTTTAGAACACAGAGGCCCAACCCTCGCGAATCGGAGACTATTCTTGTGAAGACTGTGTATGGCGCTGAGCAGGACTCGGCTAGGTTGGATGCGCGTTTTGGAGATACGGTCCCGATGTGTAACGAATGTTGTCCAGACCAATGTTGTGGCACCACGTTATTCGTAAACAATCAATGTGATATTAGAAAATCGGTGTAGATCATTGATTTTTCCACAAGGTGTTGACTGTTAAGCACTAAACTCGTTCTGTCACCCGTGAAAACTTCCTGAATTATTAATAATTCAAAAATTAGACCTTATGACATTAGTTTGATTGGCACTTGTATTGTGATAATCTACTGACATTTACCATCATGGGAGACAAAAGATCATGTCAGTCCAGACTGTCGTTTGACATCATCGTTGTAAATGATGGGCAAACGTTTCTGAACTCTCAAAGCTACATTCCTTATTTTCCTGGTAATGAATACTCTGAAGAAATCTCAGCGAAGTCTGCAAGGAGAACAATAGAATTGTGCATTACTTGGATGGAGTTTGGTTTCTAGATAACTGAGCTTCAGATGGAGTGAAATTTTGTAAAAGGACCGTCCAACAAAGCAATCAGTTCCTTCGCTAAGCTCGAAAATCTCACATCTGTACCGGATTATGTATTTGCCCAATTCTCAAGTTTCCGGTATAAATTTAAATTTTAGCTGGTAGACGGCAGACGGTGCTCAAGAAGGCTTTGAATTCAGACAGTATCAGAAACGTTCACAGATTAATCTAATTTAATTCAACATGCGGATCATGACGCTTATTTGCAATTGCATTTTGGCTGCTCTCTTTTGTTCTGCAGAAACTGTTTAATTAAATGAGCAGCCGACCTACTTACTGGCAATATTTGAATTGTCATTCTGAAGCAACGGTTTATGAAGCTTTCCTGAGTGTGATATGTAAAATATGGTAGAAACACGGTCTTCGATACAAGGATACGCTGCGATGTTTATACACTGTGGCTGCAGAGTGACACTTGTCTTAGAGCAGAGAAGTATGAAAGATAGCAGTTTGATGTAAAGTCCAAAACTCTGCCCATTTTGCACGCTGAAACAAACCCTGAGTCTGACCACGCTCAACATTTTGAGGGTTATCCTAATTTTAGTTGAGATCAAACTGTGAAAAGTCATGGCTTCGGCTGGATTCGAACCAGCGACAGACAGAGCATGCCTCAACGCTGGTTCGAATTCGGCGGAAGCTTTTTCTTAGTTGGGTCTCATCTAAAATCAAATCTGCCAAAAATTTCTATACTCAGCAGTGGCGTTGGTGAATTTCAGCGTGAACTGTTTGAGAAGTCCTACCGGGGCAGACGATCCCCTGAATCATTTAGTGGATTGCACATAAGACAGTGGGACGGGTGTGTAACCGAGTCCAAATGCGAAATTTCCGAGCTCCTGGTGTGGTTTCGTAGCTCAACTGATACAGCGCTTGCCGCTAGTTCAAATCCAGCCAAAGCCCTGACTTTTCACAGTTGGGTCTCATCTAAAATCACAAATCTGCCACACTACTCATTTTTTTAATCCTAACTGTCAGTTATGACGTGAACATGGACGATTTTTGGGAAAAACACACGTTGATATTTGAGGCAGATAAACATATTGGTCTGAAGAACTCAGTCCCACTTGTGATAGTGTAATCGGTTGAGACCTCGATTGAACACATTTAACTCTGTCCAATTTAGTATGTAAAACAACCGTACACCCTTAGCATATTTCTCACTCCATCTTCAAGCCTAATGCAAACGTGGTTTTCGGTAATTGATAATGTCACAAACATTTTTTGATAGATTTATTCTCAGACCTGGCCCGCTCATACATCCACTTCATGTTTGAGCTTACTGTGTACCGATTACAAAGAGCAACCGGTCAACTGTGACAATACACTGACAACCGTGATTTAGACCACCGGATAAAAGGAAGTTGTTCTGAAAATTGCTCAGGAATAACTAAACTGTAAGAAAAACGTGGGTAGGCATACTGATTTGAAATCGAGCAGTTCTTTCAAGTTTAATGTGGGGGTATACGTGATAGTCTGGAGCTATCTAAATAACCGAATGGTTTTAATCAAGCAGCTCCAAGTAATTACACATGTTTATTTTACGTAATGAGAAAAACGACATCACAGTGACACCTCCCCCTGGCATGTAAAATCCAATCCGTCACCTTGAACTCAAACAGATGTTTAATTGTGAGTTAACCTGAATACCGGTACCTCAGATGTCTCTTCACTTCACATCAGTTAACCAGTAGAGTTATTGAGGTATATATACCCCTCTGGTAGACGGATAAACTTCTGACCCAGCTCTTTGTCATTGCTTAGTTTTATATGAGTACATTTTTATATTGCTTGGGTTGAATAACTGATTTGCAAGTGGACGACGTTTTTCTCTGTTACTACGGATGCAGACTGACACTTGAATGTCCAACCTTCATTCATTGATGACATGAATTTTGGACCCAATTACTCCAGATTCTGTTTGATACTGGGTGTCAGTAAGCAAGTAACTATCCAGTAACTTTTTCTTTTATTTTTAATTTAGTTAAGATATTTAAGTTGATTACTCCCCATTTGCTGAAAGTGTGCTCGGACAAAACGCAAAAGAGAAAGGTTCTTCATTTACCTGTTTCCCTCTTGCTGTAATTTGCTTGCATGAACTTGCCGCAAGCAACGAGTTGATGTGAAACGTTAGTTTATCAAATCTTGTGAACTCATGATCTTTTCAGGAAACCCTTCGAGAAAAATTGTTGGACATTAGTCTCATCCTCCACAGATCTATTCAGTAGCACGCTTCCGCTTGAGTTAAAATTAGTCCTCTCGCCAATTAGGATGGGCTTGCTTGTCTCTATTCCACTGGTGCCCCTAGGGGCTTGAGGAAATAAGCATATACAACTATGAACCATATTTGCCTATGGGTAATGTTCAGAGTGATTAATCATCTCGGGTGGGACTGTAGCAACCGTTTGACTTCGCTTTTTGCGACAAAATCTAGGCGATTAGCTTGATCAAGACAGGGTACACATGGTCCATTATACACTCATGAAGAAAGACCCAGTGTTCTTGTTTATGCTGTTTGCAAGTTGCATTTGGTTCAAATCAAAACCTGTTGTAAACCAGGCATATATAAGTGAAGCCTGTGCTAATTATGGGATTTAGCTAATAACCTCCACGCTTTAACTGAAATTTGACGTGATAATACTGTGAAAATGTTAAGCAAATCAGTTGCAGATTAACTAAAAAACATTTCGATACAATCCTGAAACGCAAGTACTGCACCGGTTCAGTTGATTGCCTTTTACATTTGTGTATTAAGCAGTATTCTAGAATTGCGAACGGGATACAGCTTGAAGCAGTAACTTTCCCACAGTACCCTGATAGCCTTCTCAAGATCTCACGTACGTTGTATTGTCATTGTGAACTGTAAGCTCAACAAGACGATAATAGCTTGTGCAACCGGCTAAAGCGTTACTATCCATCGTGGCTGAGTTAAAGCGACTAAACCCGTAAAGTTAACGATGACTCGTTAAACAGTAGATCAATGTTACTTTGAACATTGCATGTATCTGACCTTAGCCTTCGCATCTAAATTAATTTACTACCGTTCGCTTTTGAGTATAACCGTTATACTTAAACATTTTCCATGTTGGTTGTCTATCGTAGGAATATCTGTATCCGGGTTTGGTGCCAAAATCCTCCACCTTGCTAACCTTGTGTAAGCTCGTTGCTCACTAATCTGTTAACCTGGCGCCTGACATGGCTGAATCAGGATGTACAGATATTTATTCACTACCTTTTATGTTCAGTGGAGGACATTTAATATAATCTGAAGGAGTGTTTTTTCATCAAGCAATGGAATAGGTTTAGTTGTAAGGCTACCTTCGTTTTTACTGAGGCAATCAAACAACCTGGATGCCAAAATGGGATGTAGTGGTCATTTGCGGTATGTGGCTTATACAACAAAGGTCTTCACAGTTCCTTCCTGTTTACAGAATTTGCCCTTCTTACTTCAATATCCGCGTCTGTTGTCATTCATGTCGACCAGTCCGTGGATGAGATAGGGTGTATACTTTTGTTCCCTTACAACAAGCTGAATTCTGCTGTAGACATAAGTAAAACAGGTTAATTTGCGCATTATGTCATCAGTCAGAAATAATGCGATTAGTCACCTTTTCAACACCCTGCAGTTTGTTTTGACATTTTTTAATACTTGTAAAATAAAACGTTCTTCAACAGAGTTTCATGGTGCGATCTGTCGAAATTTTCCTTATCGCTGTTCCTGTGGCGTCAGCCAAAGATTGTTCTAATGACAGTCCATAATTTGACATTAACTGACTTAACGTCCCATGTCTTCACAATGGTTACATAGAAGAGTAGCACATTTATTTATACATTATATATATTCATTATATAATACCCTACATGCATCATGATTCCCCTCAATTTCTGTCTTAGCAAGTTGTCTGAATTTTATACAACAATTCGTGTTCAGAGATATGCCTAAACACTTATAGGTGGCAGCGTCATAAAATACATGCAAAATAAATCAGTAGCCCAACCGAAGTTTCATCAACTTACATGAGGTTAGTATATTAATAATCGTCCTGTCCTTCTGCTGGTTTCACAGTGTGCAGGTTGGAGTTTTTAACTGAGGTATACTTCAAGATAGTAATTGCTTACCATGTTCACTAGCTTTTGTTTTCACTGTAGACGGCTTCTTTTACTATGAACACTGCCAAGTATCCTAGTTTGGTCGCTTTCTGTAGTTGGTCTTAATTCTTGGTCTGTGATTCGGGATTATCTTCCCATTCGTTTCTGGCAGACCTACATTATTTTTGAAGTTTTTACAGTTAATTAAGTGGTTAGGTCACAAAAATATTTTCGGTGTTTGTCGAACGCAGCCCATTTGAGTGCTTACTTAACCTTTCAGCAATGTTTGGGTCATAGTCGCTTCAGAAATAACACGCAGACTTGGAATATTCAAACTTTTCCTACAATCTATCGTGAGCTGCTGATGCCGGTTCGTCATCAAACAAGTCAAGACAGTCCAGTGTAGTCCGACTGATCAAACGGTCGCATTTAAAGCAAGCTGTTTGTTGAACCTGTCTGACACTTTAGAGATTTCACGTAAAAAGTTTTGAATTCTCACTTGTAATAACTTTACAGAGCTCATACAAGACCGCATTCTCTGAGATCTACGGTCAGAATGAAGCTGGTTTGAAGCTTTTACCAGAAAATCTAGTTATTTTTGGAGGTCGTGCTGTCTTGGTCTCAGCCGAGAGCAGAACCATCTCCAACTTGGTGAAGTAATCTACAAGAATCAATTAGTAAAATTTGCCTTTCGGGTATTCTGGTGGTGAATTACAACGTCTTTTTCAACTGGTTCATTTAAGCATTTCAAAACGGGTTTGAAAATTGTTTGTCGCAGGCCAAATGCTCTTTTTAATAGCTCCTACGTTGGTTGAATTGCCTGCAACTTCCCAAATTCATTGCATAAATAAGGCCATCAAGACGCCTATCGCAATATTATTTATAATATATTTATCTGAGCACGCATGCGTTGAAAATACCCCGACGATGGTAATTTGCGTTACGACAGCCATTTGTTTTATCACTTTGTTCATACGCAAATAACTGTGAACAGAATATTGAACGGTAGCTTTCAGAATTGTACGAGTCAACCCGAACTCAGTTTACAGGTCTTTTCGTGCCAAGCAGTAAACGTCTTACTGCCTCCCCTTGCAGTTAACTGACGCATACTACGCATTACACGTGTTCGTGTGCTTCACAAAGCATCCAACACTAATTTGCTTAGATACTTGTCGCATAAGACAGTAATATAATGACATGAACTGGAGCAACGGAATCAGAAGGCCTATTCCATCTGAGAACGGCACCGCATTGTGTTTTTCAGCTGCCACTTATAACAGTGCGAAAAAGCAAGCTGATTAAACTAGTTAAGTTTATAAGCGAACTCCAACCTTTAAACTGTGTGTCACTGATCAAAAGATGAGCTGGTAAAAGATCGATGTCAGTAACCTTAATCCATAGACGACTAACGTTTATGTTTTATACGTGAATTTTTAAGTGAATTTTGAATGATGCGATTAGGATGATGCAACGACACACGAAGGGTCGCATGTATTTCTCCAGCAAGCGTTTATCATTCGAGGACGCGGGTATACGTAATCGCATGCATGACGTCACGCATTGAGTCGCCAGTGTATTTTGGGGCTTCTCCCATCAACTTAAGATGAAAGGACAGATCAAGCCCACCAGTGTAAACGTTACTACAGCAGTGGGTGGACTAATAATTACAATGTGCAAACAGAAAGGTTTGTTACTGGCGTCCCAATCTTAATAAGCGTTAGGAACCTGGTGCGACTGGATGAACTCAGTGTGTTTGTATTGTACATTTGTTGGATGACCTGCGGTAGATACGGTGTCAGAAACAACACAATAGTATTTTTCTCACGGGTTTTTCGACAGGGACGTTTTCTTGTGTGTGAGCTAATTTTGACTCGCTACAAAATTCAGAAACCATTGGATAAAAACTGGAGATAAAAAATTAGGTGCAAATTTTGTACCAACCATATAACATGTGCATATGGTTCGCACTCCATGATAAAACGTCAACCTTAGCGCGATTATGTTGATTAATTGAGAAAGTGTCGAAATAAAGGTGCTGCACGTTACAGGGAGGCATACGGTTTACTGACATAAACACTGTACCGGATGTACGTACTTTAAGGTTGACATGTAGAAGGCCGAGTGTAGCTACCTTTTGAACTCAGTTAAGGAAGGTAAGATTGAAAGCGAAATGTTCGGTTAGTCCGAAAGATCGTCTACCGTCTCACTGTCTTAAGAACACCAACATACCTTGGATAAGACGGAGTATCACAAAGTGCATCCTTATCCGCTTTGGTACCTGAGGTTGAACAAGATGACCATGACCTCTCCTATCATTTTATGTACCTAAATCCTCTGGAACACGATCAAGATCTATTAGAACCTCCTAAATAACCTTCTCAGCGAATTCCGTTAACACCCTAACAAATAAAGCCGAAATGATTGTAATCTTGAACGACTAATTGCTAATAGTTACGGTGACGGTGTCTTGAAAGCATATATATGTATATATATCCCTTCGTTGTCACCATGGTCTTTTGATCGATCTCCTAATTTAAGCAGTTCGGAAAAACACTTGATCGCTGTTGCAAATTTATTTCAAAACGACGATTTTTCTTTCAAGAGTTATTTCGGAAGAAGCCTAGCAGTACATCAGTTATCACTTGCGCGGAATTTAGTATAAAATATTTACTTGAAAGAAAATTTTTAAACATGGTTATGGTTCACATAGTTCACGAGTTCGAAATTTTAAGGTATTGGCAACATGTGCCTTCTACATTTTTGTAAACTGCTCCTTATTGTTAGTAACTGAGTGTAAATCTAAATATGGATGACTGACATAAACGTCACCGTTGTATAGAATCATTCCTTCTGCGAGAGGTATTGCTGACACCAGGTCAGAATTCACCCTACACTACAAAATACTTTGGATTTTTGATTAACTTCCGTGGGAGACATTGTATCCGTTTTCAACGTTTGTGATATTTAGGCTAGTCTACGATCCACTTCTTTGAGCAAATATACTAGCTTCGTTGTTTGGCCTCCTGAAATGTTTCATAGATCATCCACAGCCCCGATGGTCTTCTGTACTGTAGATAGACCGAAAAGTGAAAGTTTTAGTCCTGGAATGACTGTAAATCATCATCAGAATTTTGCTTGTTATTTTTAATCTGTTTTCAACCATAAGGGGCTACTCAGTATTGCACTTGTGTGATGGGACCAGTATGACTGAAGGCAACGTTTGCTGGTGGATCACTGAACAGGCAGGTCTAATATGCGGACAATCTTGTTAATCAAGAATTGAAGACTAAAATATTCCAGGCAACGTTTACAAATGATAGCAAACCCATATTCAAATCGTGTACTTTTTTGAAACTTGGATTACGCTGAAAGCTGTAACCACCTTCTCAGTGCATTATAGGAATAAGCGTGAATTTTAGGCTCCGCAAAGGACGTCGGCTATAACGGGGATCCGGACAGCAAACATGCCTTTATAAACAAATATAAAATGGGGTCAGCTGAAAACCAGTGATGCAATGTCTTGTTACAACCTCGAGTTATTCTCCGTTGTCTGTCTATCAAGCTTCTCTGTTGTCTAACTTTGTATGTCTGAGTACACGTACGGTTATTTATAACGATGATATCCATATTTTAAACTGGTGAGTATTTATGAAGCATTTGTCGCAGACTGCCCAAGAAGTGTATAACTGAAATGTCAGACATAGTCAATTGCAATTGTAGCATTTTCACAAACGTTTCAGTCAGCTTATTTCGAAAGGAAACAGTAGGCTATATGTTCGCTTATGTTATAGCTACTGGAGATACATGAACTCGTCAAGGTCGGGACTAGAACTACATTTGGTCCGTCATAGGTAATTATGCTGACCACTGCATCGTTCACATTAAGCCAAATTTGTGTGTGACACTGAATGGGTTTTTCAATGAGCTGTACGTAGCATTAGCGTAAAATATTTCGGTAAACCTGTGAGAGCTTCCTGTTTACAAGCACACATTACAATCTAACACACAGGCCAACCCCCTTCAGTTGAATGTGATTCATACCATTTCTGTGATTTTCAATGATCGATTTAGTTTCTCACGCTTTTCCGATACAAATTGTATTCGCCCTTTGTAAACCAAATGTGTTATTGTAAGGATCTCTTCGTAAAACCAACTTTTTGTGAATAAGAGGGGAATCTGGAGGTGAGTAAACAATCCAAAGATCCAACGATGATGAAGCAACTCAACGAACATGTTAAGTACAACACCAGAATCGGGAAACAAAAGCTGTCGTAGGACTTCTTAGTACATTCGGACAACACTGACTTCTCACCGACTACGACCAAATTATCACAGGTAGAGGCAATGATACATCCGCTTTTGGATAAAGCTGAGATCAGCCGATCACTGTGACAGGCTACACATTGACGTTCTTGTCAACTGCAAATGACGCGCTGAGACGTAATCTTCATTGCGGGCTGAAATCAAGAACAATAACTTGTCTAGCGACGTTCGTTTACTGGTGAATGAAAGCCTCGTGAGAAGAGCTGCATTAGACAACGTGAGAATTCATGTCATTCTGGTTTTCGTCTGGGTTATTATAATCACGTATATTATTGAGACCTCCTCAGTAGTTCTGTAGCGCAAAATTTGATAGGGAATTTGCGAAAAGTACTGTTTGGTATGTTGATTCCGGCCTGCTTGTCGGGGTTCCACTCAAGGCACGCGGCTTCTAACCACGTTGACTAAGGTGAGAATTATGATTGGGAGGGAATGTGTACCGGGAATGTAGGCTAACAGAAATACCATGCAAATCCTGGTGCGGTGAGATTGTCTGGGAAAGTTTGTTCAGAATTCGAAGATTGCGATCAACTGTGATTGACGTTTAACTTTTAGCAGGCTTCCTTCATGAGCACTCTGTAGGGCTTCGGTATAAAATTATGTTATTTACTGACGGCTTTCTAATGAACTACTCATAATCTGAACACCGAGTGTTAAGCCATGCATAGGAAAGTGAATCTAACAGGATTGGGAGTTCAAGATGAAACCAACAGAACCTTGTTATGCGTTTTCGAACACGAATTTGTGATCTTTTTAGTAAATCGTATGTTGCGAATACGTTTGTTTTAATGCCTCGGATATGTCCGATGTGCCCGCGAGAGGAAACGTTTAAAAACAAGCTCATTTCCAGTGTTCCATCGTCAGGCTAAATACAACACACATGAGTTTGATGGGGATGGTAGAGAATACCATTAGAGAGAGAGAGATGTCGGCCATTAGTCTCTGTCTAGTTTGAGTCATTGGACTTAGTTACATAACACCGATCATGTAAGTTGTACGAAGTTTGCGCGAAAAGCGTTCTGTACATGCAGCTGTTCTGTCTTGGGCTTGCGTGGTTTGCCACGGTAAGTCGGAGGTTTCGAATAGAAGTTTTTGGGCGCACAGTGGTGGTTAGTGTAGGCGAATTGCAGTAGCCTCTGTGATTTCCATTATATGACGGTTGACCAGCGTCAGTTTTATCCCGTCTATTTGACAGACTGGTTTGAACGAGTCGGTCTGGTTGACTAAATGGATTCGTACGATTAAACACGCAACAGGGGTTTCGTCGATTCGCACATTACCTACATAGGTTGACACTCCCGAATGTGTTCGGATAAGTCCTGTTTTGTTCGACCTATTTAGCTTGATTCACAGGACCAAACTGCTTTGGTTAAAATTTCGCATACTCACAATTCTAGCAGTTCAAATATTCAGTGTGGTTTTCATTGTTGTTTCTTCTTCAGAATCAAACAAGTGGTGCTCTTCGGAGAAGGAGCAGGGGCGAATATATTGGCACGCTTTGCGGTAAGTCAACTTTAATGTAGTCTCACTATGGAAGCGGTTTCAATCCGTAATGCTATGCACTCAAATAAAGCTGTTTTAATATCTTAATTTCACTTGATTCAGTCAAGAGAACACAGGTGTTAACCGTATCGTTTCTGCCGTACTAATTCTTCAACTCAAAGTCTGCCTTTTTATAATTTTGAATGCGTGCATATACGTAAGTACATCTCGGAGCACTGTCCGTTAATCAAATTCTGTCTTAAGCAAATATTCGTTCTCTGAGTAGTCCAATCAGCCGGTGGTTATTTCACATCCTTGACATTCATAGACTCAGTATCACCTTACCAAAAGGGTTTTATATTATTAGCCTGTAATTTATGTGATTGATCTATAAGCGTCTATGAAATAACTTTCATAAGCAACTCAGCTTCATGCAAATATGATTCAGTCCTAGTTGAAATGCAGATTGTATTACCATCAAGACCACTAGTAATTTGGTGTTACGAACCGAGATGCATATTTTTCAATGAAGAAATGTGCTCTGTATACAGTAACGATAGATAAGAACTAAATACCACATTTATTCATTAGAGTGCTTTGAATACCAACTTTTTGAACACAAACAACAATGTTCAATTAACGTACGGTAACGTTTTTATCCCGACGATGCTCAACTAAAAAGTTGTGTGTGTAAAACAATTTCAAATGAAAGGACCATGTTTTCTGCAACGTTTCAAACCTAAAAAACGGTTTTCCTTATAGAGCTGAATGGAAAGATCAAACGTGGCGTTCAGGGAATGTGCACATCTATTTACAGAAGTGTTCACAAACTTCGGTCATTCTATGTTCTACAGTAAACCGATTAGGCGTCATTGAATCAAGCTGAGAAGGAATAAATGGGTTTCAACAAATATAGTCTGAAAATTACAAATATAAAGTCACATTTAGAATAATGCCAGTGAAGTGTTATGAAATAGAAGATTATGCGTTTAAAATTCTTCAGTAAACCTTCCTTTACTATGAGATTTCCGTGAAGAACATTGATGACAATGTGTTGTTGTCTGTGCGGACTGTCCTTTTAATATTTTCAATCAACCACACTATCGTTATGAAATTTTTATATTTAGCTTGACGAAACGTGATCTTAATCACTGTGTATGCAATAGCCTCATAAGCTCTCCACCATGTAGACTTGGTTATTAATTCTATCAATAACCTCAAGTTGATGTAACCCTCAAAGCTTTTGGTAGATAAACAGATAGTATTTACATGACATTTGCCTTAACGCACATTGGTGTGTGATATCAGTTCTGACATAATGGGCTCACTCAGAAGGAGCCTATGATACCTGTTGAACTATTCTGCATAAACAACAGCAACCGGCAGCACATGAGCTTGTTTGTTGATGTGTGGCACTTGGCTTTGTCTCAGTCATCATGTTGATATTCAGTGTTTTGTCTAGAAAGAGCTACATTGTTTAGCTTTCGTCAGTGAAACAGAAAGTATCTTACGTTTGAGGTAGTGAATTAATGCCAACCGTTACAACTTACCAATGTCTGTCACACTGCATGATTTAAGGCCACTGGAGAAAAACATTGTTTCAATTATGAAACTGAAAAATAACACTTCGTTTTTGACTAACAAACAAGCAGTGAATACAGGTGACGAATGGTGCATTAAAGGTATATTCAAAACTCTATGGTCTTTCCAATGCCAGCGGTGATCCTGAGAAGTGCACGGTGTTTTCACTTGAAGGTGCTGATTGTTGTTGACAGGAGGTACGTGAACGATGAAAAAAATTACATTGTTGTCGAGAAAGGACAGAAGAAGCCAAGGAATCTCATGATGGAGAATTAACAGATAAAACAAGAAAGCATGTTCACCCTAAATGGTATTCTTGCTCTTAGACTTTCAGGAAATTATTCCCATTTTAAATTCGTGACTAACGTGAGAAAAGAATGTGTAAGCCAAAACAGTATTTTGTTCACTTCGGAGCAGAGGATGCATTATTAGACAAAGATTCCACTAAAGGTTCACACTCATAAACAGTCATACCGACAAGTAGTTCTACTTTATGATTCGCTTACTCGATGTGCAAAAGATTCTTCCTCACCCATTTTGGTAATATAAACGCAAACCATGGAGAGCGATTGTTTTCGGTGATCTACCGTCGGAGGAACACAGTTGTGCTGCTCCAAGGAATTCAAAACAACGTCAGACTCGAAGCGAGGTGTAGCAGAATGCCACAGAGTCAGAATTTCAGGCGCACACTCTCGGCAGAAACAATGTTGGCACTGAGTTTAAAAGACAATCTCCTTGTCCTCGACCTATCAGCAATTAAGTACTCATTCGCATGCTGTTGTGTAGCAGAATTTTTAGGTCCCTAGACGATTCCTTTGTTAAGACAGATCCAAAAACACAATCCAACGTTGATCAGAATAGGTCCGGCCGAGTTTTCCAACTGTGCACTCGTTAAAATTTAGCTGGCACCACCATCGTGTTGATGAAACTCAGGAGTTTCGTGTAGTCTACAAAGTTTTGGTCAAACAATCCACATCTGCCAAAAACTGGATACTGGCTGCTGCCGAATCGATGATGATGCGACTTTCTTTAGAAAGGAAAATTCGTGCAGACCCTGCAGCTGCGTCGGCCAAGGGCTGTTGGTCTGCCTTTTCTTCCAAACTGCATTCGATAACCCTGAGTTACAATGATGGTCAGAACTTCCAACCGGTCAACTGTAACACCTGGGACTTGGAGTCTGAAGGTCAGGCTTAAAAAGACTTTGATTTTTTGCAACACTGTATATGATCCAGTGATATTTTATTAAGCCTCCTCGTCTTACTCATACGCTGTTCCGGAATCGTTGAACATATGTGATTTCACTGAGTTGCTGCTGGATTATTGGAACGAATTGTTCATTATTGTTATCCTCTTTGAGTCGGTGAACATTCGGCTAACATAATTGCTGCAAGTATTGGGCCACATCCAGGAGAAACGCGTCCAGGTTCATCAAGAAGGCAGTTGTCGATGTGCGGTGTGGTTTACAAGAGGCAGTAATCGATCGACCAACAAAAGACTTGATAGACAACCCACGGATAGCTTGAGTTGCCTAACAGTTCATTTTTATTTAGCATGTACAAACGTTTACTGATGAGCGAGGAACTATTCGATGGGTCAACTGGGTTTGCTAATTAAACCTTTGAAATTTGATGTTACACTTGCTTTCTGACATCCTAAATTGGTTTTGGAGCACTGGTGATATTAATGTTTTCATAGCAAGCTAATTGCAACGTAAATTGGTCAACGTTAAGTCGGAAAAAATGCCTCCCTTAGTAACCGAATAGCTGGCACTTAGAGTAGGATGCACACATAATGTACACGGTATATGGTACTAAAACAATCTACATTCCTGTTTTATTTTCATAGCTGGTCAATTAAACTAAGGTTAGTGAATGCTTCAGTTCGTTTTAGGGAGTAATTATTCAGCATTTTCTTACATCTGCTAAATGGAA
Organism: Paragonimus westermani; assembly: GCA_008508345.1. Lineage (NCBI taxonomy): Eukaryota > Metazoa > Platyhelminthes > Trematoda > Plagiorchiida > Troglotrematidae > Paragonimus > Paragonimus westermani. The sequence goes on along the minus strand of QNGE01002463.1, from coordinate 88,028 downwards.
ACGGGTTAATAAACAAATAATCTAATTTTATGGTGAATTGTCTAGTAAAAACCGGCTGCTCACTATATGCACCGGTTAGAGTGTTACCAGAATGATCGAAGACGTGAGCGTCTGGTTTGCAACTGGAAGTAGTTCCACATCAGTACATAAACTTACTAAGGGCAGTAAAATGCTACTAATTGGATTTACGCCCGGCTTTGCGGTTGAATGATACATGAGCATCGAAATATTGTGAAGATTTACCTCATTGAAATGGAAAGAAAAATAGCACTCCACACATTGTGTTTTTGTTGATGTGAAGAGAGCATTTCATTTTGATAAGAATCACTAGACTAGACAGAAATGGAAACTGGTTTAAAAGTTACACTTGAACGAGCAAATCTGAATGACAATCGGGTGGCTATAAAATCACGATACAGAATGCTTAGTGCGCCTTTTATTGAGATATTATATACTATTTCGTCACACATGTTCATGTTTGAGTTGTGTTATCTGAGAACGAAAATTTGATGGCCGTCTAATAGGTAGCGTAAGAGGAACGAAAGTTGACGCGTAACTGAAAATTACCGGTTTTTCAGCAAACCATAATCCTTGCCCTACGGTCCACGAGTTATTTGCACATTGTATTAACCATGCTATAAACAGATGCTTGTTCATTTCCCTGATCTGATTTCAGTTTTATCCAGTCGTGTCCACACTCTTCATAAAATCTTTAAAATTTAGCCGCCGATATCAGTTGTAACGCTGGAATTAACGAACGGAGTAGACAAATGTAAATATGAACGAAATCATTTGAAAAATTGAACATGATACAGGTTGAAGTTGTCTTGTCTCCGAGGTTTGTAGATGTATTTGCTTTCAGATGGTTAACTCTAACCGCCGTTTTAAACTTGTTAATTGTTAACCACTTCTGGTTAAGTAAAGCACACATATGGCTGTAGAATCAGTCTCAGAAAAACTTCATCTCCAGCGTTTAGGTAGTACAAATGTCAGTTTCTAATACAATTCATCTCGAATGGACATGGCTGGGGCAGAATACGTTATTTTCCAAGCTGGGTTTGTTGCCTTAAACGAGCATAATTTCGAATCACTGTCAGATTCACAGTGGTAACAACCTGCATCTTTATCTACACAAGTAGCGGCTTGAATATGCTTTCAGTTACAAAATCCTCCTCATTGCAACTATCTTACCACTCACCAACGTGTTCGGTATAGCTATGTACTGACGTCCGAACTTTTGAAGGCACCGGTTCAGCCTTCGTAACATCAAAAATGACATCGGACTTTCGGCGTCGTTTGTGCATCCAAGCGTCGGCGAAAGACTTCTTAAGTGTTCAGGCACTTCTAGTGAAGCAGAACAAGGTTCCATACCGGTAGCAACTTGAATAAAGTCGCGCTTCGCCTTTGATGTCACATTCTGCCTTATCTTTTCAATTCTTGTATTTCTGAATGGCGAATAATAAATTACTTGGTTCTGTTTCATTAATTGGCGCAATGCCTTTTTGACAATGTCAATTAGTGTTACTGACGATTGATAGGCAAATTGATTAATTTGAAGTTGAGCGCAGGTCATCTTGATTGCTGCTTTCGTAATCAGACAGTTTGTCCAGTCAGCTCTTTTTTCCAACAAAAAATCACCATACTCGAATTTCACTGCCGTTAAGACCTTTCAGTAGTGCACGGCGTTGCCGCAGCTAGGATTAGATCTTTGGTCACTATTTCACGGGACAACCGCATTGAGCATTGGGCCACTGAATTCTCACTAGGCATGACCGAGTTATTAAAGATGACCACACAACCACTTTTGCTAGTGAGTGATAATCGGTTTGCCTGATTGTCTCTATAGTACACGGAGTTACTCTGTTAAGTCAGTTCACTCATCCCGTGGTTAGAATGTCCGAAACAAAGCGAACTTTCTGGTCTCATTAGAAGTGCTGGGCAACATTTCGACTACTACTGAGTAATGGGAAACCTGATCAAATTCAAGTTCGGCATCACTCAGCATGAGGTCAATGACGTATGTCCCAATAAGGTTGCCTCATGGAAGCGTGGCCAGATCGCTACTTTCGGTCGTGGCGAGGACAGTCACTAATGACGGTATACTGAAATTAAGGGATACATCATTCCCCCGTTTCTCTTTCTTGCTGGTTTGCTTTTGTAGTATAAAGTTTTTACAAGTTGAACTCCAATGAAGTTTGTTTGCGTCTGTGGATTTTAGTTAAACTTTTCGACAGCTGTTTCTCAAAAATGTATCAAATAAAGGTTTTCCTCTAATTAACACATGAGATAGGTTCACTTTCTCCGCCTGTTTGGAAGTTTCATTCCGATCCTCGTGTTTGAAGGACCATTCAATCAGTCGCGTTGCAGCCGAGCAAAATAAAGAAATATTAATCAAACACAACAATATCTTCATGTGAACAGTGTTTTGATTAATTCAAAGATAGAACCCTCTAAATTCCCACGTTCACTCCAGTCAGTGACCTTGTGAACAGGGATTCTGGGTTTGACTGATTCAAATGGCTTCATCAAGCACCGTGAATGTGACGGGTTTAGCCATGAGAAGAAACGTGTAGCAAACAGGCTTGTATTCAGAGCTTCATTACCAGGTCACATGCAGCACATAAGTTTGCCGAGAGTGATGTTTTAATAAGGGGTGGGATGATGATCACTAATTTCACATTGATGAAACTCCTGTGGTGAAATTACTTAGCACATATCACGGGGATTGTAAGCGTTTACAGCCCATGCCATTTTTTCGCATAATTGAGGTTTACAAGTCTGATTTACTTGAAATTATTAGTTTCGTTGAACCAGCTGAACTACAGTTGACTTGTCGCTTGACGTTCTATCGTATTTTTTCTCAGAAGTTTTGAATACCACTCGACCAAAACGAAAAAGATGGGGGGTTGTGGTCATCTGTGTTTTCCGTCATACGTCCGGATGTTAGGCCTATGTCACTGCTGTCTATTGACAGTTTCCCTTGTTAAAACGCAGTGTGTATTGTACAGTACAACGGCAACTGGAATGACAGTTACACAACACAAGGTGGTTGGGTAAGAGTTGATTTGCGTTAAGGATTATTGTCCAGATTGGAGGAAAAAATTGCTGTCACTTTGCAGGAAAAGCTTGGTTCTTGTTGAAATGGAATTTGTAAGGTTCAGAAAATATTGGTCACTATCTATGGAATGAAGACCTTCATGTTCTCTCGGTAACTTCATTGCTGATCATTATTTCATAACAATTATTTACAGGGCATTTTTTAGGGAAAACATGATTGGTATCCGATCGATAACTGCCCATAAAATTTATCATGAGTAGTATGCTGTTAGATGTAAAACAGTTGACTTTGTTTGTCTTCACTTAATACCAACCAAATGCTTACATTTATTGTTCGTACTAAGAAAGTGAAAATCTCCTTGATTTCAGCTGCTTGCGAAAACATTAATTTAGAGACGTCACATAGAAAATGATTTGTGTTATTCAGCAAAGTTTATTTGTAAGGGTTACCGTTAATAGTAAACGGTTTTCTGTTGGTCCTGCCCTCCTAACAGCCCATCGCGTTTCAATTTTCTAGCAACTCGTTGCAACCAATGAAAACTTTCAAGTGAAGATCATCTTTGATATTCAGCAACAATAAGGACAAACAGTTATAACTGGTATATATTGTGTTATGTTGAGCATTGACAAGCTTCAGTTAATCCGTAGGATATTCGTTTATTCCACCTAAATCTTACGAATAGGGAAACTGTTCGTGACCGCAAAAGCCTATGAAACTTCGTGCGTTGTTAAAAGGTAGACCCACAGAATTTTCGACAACCGCGATATGTGTCCAAACAAGCAAAGTTGTGGCATGTTGAGTGATATCCTATAAATACATCAACACTGCTCAAGAGCATTTGTGCACACTGATTGGTATGTGCCAAAGATTGGATTGTCGTTCCAAGCGAGTGTGATTATCCGTTTGAATGTTGTGTCTGGTGAAATATATGGAATACTGGACACTTTTAGTTGCTGGAAAGTCACCGATTTATCTGTTCACCATCTGAAATACAGTTGTCAGTAAAACTAACAGAACATATCTGACGGTAACTGGGTATCGACGTTTTGTGTATTGCCCACAATTCATTTGGCACGTAGATAAATGTAACGCGATGTATGTATTCAAAGTGTAATACAATTTCGAATGACTTAAATCGCTTCTATTTCACTCTAAATTACTGTGACTTTAATAAACAGTCCTGAACAATTATTACTTTCGAAATTATTCTGTCAACTATCCCACCGTGCACTTAGCATGGTACAAAATTTATTAACTACAAAGGGGTCATTGGCTTAACAGTAAGTCAGTCAAATATACACACTAAAGCCAGAGGAAGTACAGTCTAACTGGTGAGGCTAGTATTAATTACCGGCGGCTTATTTTTGGAGCCTTGAATGAAAAACCGAATAGTCGGCTTATGTCGCTGGTTTGCATGCTTCATACAAATTATGTAATATCTAAAGCAAATCCTAAATAGAAGTGACTCTTTGCCGGGGAATATATTATGGTCTTGAGCAGAATTGGCTGTTTCAACAGTGGATGCAAACAGTAACGGACTAATTTAACAGTGAACGTCCTGTTATTTTGGTAGATGTCTGTATACACGGTAGACTGTCTGAAGTACTTCCTTCCCGATAACTGACTGCGTTTATCCTGTTAGGTAAGCAATAGTCATTATGTACCATTTTTGCTTACATAGCTTGATGCTCATGCATTCGTGATAACCACCATTTAGCACAATTGAAGAAGAAGGAATTTCAGCGTAAGCAAACTAAATGTTACATGGAAACGTTGTTTATGTAGTTCAACAATTTGGCCTTGACTTGTAACGCAAAAACAAAGATGCTGCAAGGACTTGTATGTTTTGATATCTACGGTTGTTCGATTCAACTTCTTCCGGTGAACCCTCCTCAGAAATTCACTTACAGATTCCCTCAAATGCCGCCTAAAAGGCGTAATTCCAAAAGCCTGCCAATAGTTCCATATTATACTGATGCGTTTGGAGCGTTTATTTCAATTGGTGTGTCCGGTAGCCGTTTGTATGAAGTTGTCTTTTAAACATTTTATCTATATTTGCAAATTGTTGATGGTGGAGAAATTCAAAGTTCATAATCCCGAACATTCCGTCACAATTGATTTACTCTTATCAAAACAAAATATCACAAATAACTTCTACGTCTCTCAAGATTTTTCTACTAAGGGGTCCTTGGTGTCTTCATTACGTTCTGTTCCATTAGTTCAAACATCCGGAAGTTCTAGCTGAACGCCACTTTTCAGTTATGCACACGGGAAAAAACTGACCAGTTTAAATTCGCAATATATTTTTCTCGGAATTTCTTCTCAAGTATGACTTTATTCTCACCACCGCGTTTGGCTTAAACTGAATGCCACATAGACAATGAATTTTGCAAGCGGACAAAAGTTTTCGTCGAACTGTGAATTATGGTGAGATTCACCGTCACCTGCTTAACATTATGACGTGATGAGCGGATACACTGTTTTTTTCTCCGTTTCAAGAAAGTACCGATACCGGCTTCCAAATGTGAGTAATGCAGTTAACTTCTTCACAGCCATATAACGCTCATCTTACAAGTTGACCATTTCTCTCGACTTCTAATTCTTTTTAATTGAATGAGTGGATAAAGTATAGGCACGACCCCTTCGCAGCTGAGCACACAAAACAAGGGGCGTTAGATCTTTATTGAACTGGCTGGGCTGACATAACATATATATTGACTTGACTTCCGTTGTTCAGATACAGTCCTCTAAGCCTGATTAAAAAAAGTTTTCCATTCTACTACTACTCAGCCATATTCGTAAAGTTTATGCAGTGTTTGTCATTTTTTGCTTATATATATAGTGTTTTTAATATTATTCTTGTGATTTATCCATCGGCTTGACAAGATTTGAATGCCCTATCCAAAACTTTGATGAAACATTCTTGTCTGCGTCCACACAAATCGATTGCATACATTTTTGAGAACAGTCAGTCTTAAACTGTTCGTGGAGATCGCGCCGCAGATTTCTTAACGTTGTTCTAATTGAAGACTCTCGACGGTCTACCAATAAAATGACGACAGTGGTTCACTCGTGAACATTTGTTATTTTGCTGTGAAGCACAGAAGAACAACGTGTAAAATACGGTTAGTTACAACTTTTGAAGCAAATTCTGTTAATTTTTTGCCGAAATTGACCGAGCCGGCAACTGCTTGAAGTTAACTGAAGATTCCAGAAATTTCATCAGCAGATAAATTATAGAAGTTTACTTGGGTAATTATACATTAAAAACTTACCGTCGAGAAAACGGTCAAAGTGGATGAAAAAATTTGCTGTTATTTATTGAAGAGGGAACGCTGACCTTGATTGAGTAAATCCAACGACAAAATATTTATGCAGATAGTGAATGTGATACTGGGGATTACCACACGACGGCTTACGTGCAAACAACGGCAGTTATTGTTCTGATATACTACAGACGCAAAAATGTAATGGTGCAGTTAGGCGGTGAACACGCAAGTCGGTCCAAAATTTGTTAAAAGATGAACCACTTGGTTCTTTTGAAACTTGTGAAGGTTTTGGGATTAAAACCGTGAAATATTCCGCCTTATTACTGTGTTTCAATAGACAAGCTATACTTTTTGACTTTCCCTTAAGAATCGCCGGGAAAATACCATGACGATCTTAGGTGATTGTAATCAGTACTCTTGCACCAAATAAAATTTTGTCTGTTTTTCAGGCTTCAAGGGACAAGCTGTGAAAAGTTATCTTTCTTACCTTACAAAAAAGTCTAAAAAGATTACACAAAATTATAAGACGAGTGGATAGTTAAATATGGACAAATGGAATCTGAATAGCAGCTTTGCTCGACTGAAAGTATGTAGCACTCTGTCAAATAAATTGTGACATCGTAACCACTCAAATTGAGCTCGGTCTTCTGAATGAATTTCAGCTAATTGGGTAGGCAAAGATATTTTATCAGGTTCCTCAAGGACAGCTTACGGTAGTGAGTTTGGGTTATGTCAGAAAAGACGAGTTTTCTTGTCATTGCCAATCCACTCAACAGAGGATGCGACAGAAAAACTGTTGGGTCGTCAAATCGAGGGGTATATGTGATGACGGCGTCTACGAATCCTCAAATCCTTGATTTGCACTGGTTCGTAGATTTTGTACAGCTCAGTGTTTTTTTTATTAACGCGGTTGACATGTAGAAATCTTCGAGAAATTCTCTTGCGTGTTTGGTGTTTGCCTGCGTAATGATTTCTGCGGTATTCAAGTTGAAGGCGTGTCCATTTTCATCCTCTTCGGCGGAGATCAGGAAAAGTTGATCTTGCCTTTTGATGGCCAGTTGATATTCATGTATTCGTGTTGATAAGTTCCTTCCAGTTTGGCCGACGTAGTGTTGTCCACAGTCATTGTGCCATCAAGTCCAAATGCCGGTAAACCCAAACGGAGCAAATTGAATTGATAAGACCAAAGACGAAACAATGTAGTGTATTACCAATCGGACGAAGTTCCTAAGCGAAGAGATGACACATCCAGTCAATTCACAACCAATTTAATCCGAGGTGAAAATACGGTAGTCGCAGGGAGCAGCCAATCAGACTCCAGCTCGGGGATTCCAGGGAATAACCAATCGAATATCGGGCCAAAGTTTAAGTTCAACGAAATCAACCAATGGTTGGTCGTGTCAAAGGTCAAACACAACGGAAGGCGACCAACCAGAATTCAATTCAGTGGTTCAACTCACTCTGCTATGTAAGAGCAGGCAGCCATCGAACTTTACCAAATTCCACACTCAAAACTATGCGCTGAAACACTTACGCACTGATGATGTCACCCCGGTTGGTGATGAAGCGTTTGCAACCTAAATGCCAAGCACGGCGCACATACCGATACCAAAAACATCAACCCGAGCTACGACCAACACCACCACTATTCCCACCCATCAGAAAGGAAGACATTTATTTTAATCGCGAATAAGAAAAGTGACTATTTTCTGCTTACTTCAATCACGGAACATGTCTGTTGAACCGAGTGTTGTGAAATTGTGAGAGTTTGTCCCTTATTACAGTTCATCATGGTACGTCAAATTCTGAATAGTTCTTTCAAGTTGTGGTTTTTCTACAACTGTTGGTATAATTGAGTCTTTTCATTTTCCTTGCGTGGAGCAGGAAACGCGTTTATAAAATCAACCATTTTTTTCTTAGACTGAGCATTCACTCTTGACATCACATGGCTGTTGTTCGGGCACATCATATTCCACATAGCGTTTCAGATATTGCCGAAAATCACTCCAGCTCTTACGTCCCTGCTGTGGACAACAAATTTTTATGGACTCTGCGTTGATTTCATTAAGGTGCTTTGAAATTCAAGCAGTCTGTTGACACGTCTAGTTTTTCTCCGGGCTTGTCTCCAGCGATCATATTTCCTGACGTGCAATTTCTTAATCTAAGAACGACAATGCTGAGTAGACGAGACCCAACTTTCTTGAAATGTACAGGTGCTTTTTTTTCAAGTCCTATAATTTTGTTTGACTGCTGTCGATACAATTTTGACAATATATATCTTGGATTGACAATGTATGTTCGAAATTAGACTGTTCACTTCAGCCAGCTGTCTTAAAGCTGTTATCTGCAACAAAGATAAAAAACGCATTTGGTAATGTGATAAGGCATTTGGAAATTGTGTGGCAGATGCCACAACTCAAGTGAGGTGGAACTACCCATGTGCGGCAAACGTTTCACCAGTTGAGTATCGACGGCTTTCCGAGTGCTTGGAAATTGAACGTTTGTGTTAGTTAGCCAAGAAATTCACTGCGTTCTATGGAACTCACCAAGTGATTCATTGGATTGGCCACCGAAGCAGATCCCTTGTGAACGTTCAAGCTGGAAAACACCAATGCCATTGTTGAGTGTTTACAGCGTGTTAACCATAGATTGATCAGCTGGACCATTCCGTGGTTTCCGTACGGCACGTTGGATTGGATGGATAATCAATTCATAATTTATAATGTTTATTCCCCTGATTGGTGACTTAGCTTAGCTGGTAGGTCATTCACCATGTCCGGTATGATGTTTGTTCCGCAAGTCCGAACCCAGCCGATGTCCAAACTTTTGTAATTGGTTGTCGCTTGACGCAGTACACTTTATCCTATAACACCGCTTAAGTACTAAAATATGTTGCATTACATTTTGTGCGCTTTTGTGGGTTTTGTTTGTTCATAATAGTTCGAGTTCCACTGATACTTAGACAAACGAGATATAGGTCACTTATATGCATATTAGGTCGTCTTCAAGTTTGCCGTTGGCGTTGAAACGGACTGAACAGCCAGACTGAAGACTTGTTGTCTCCACAACATGACGATCGGTCTTTAAGATTACAAACGTGATCTTGTTTATTTGGATGCTGTAAAATCAGTCGCAGCAACATGGGGAAAATCCAGGTTTTTCAGCATATCACTGTAGTTTTAAAATACTTGTGGATTCTTCCGAATGATAAACTGCGTCGCGAGCCAAAAGCCGAAAACAACGGGTTCGATAATCACACTGAAGATGAAAGGACACTGCCCTCTAATTTTTGACAACATATTTCTTTTTATTGTACACGGGTGACTGAAAGACATGAGGCTGGCCGTGAGAATAAATAGGGTTCTGTTGGTTGTTAGTTGACAAACGACCGCGCAGGTTGGGCAGTGTGAGTACGATGGTAGGCAGCATTTGCTTCCCCTAGTGTTTTAGTTAGATTTCAATCTGCACTTAAATCCGCGGTCCTTCTGAGACATTTCCTACAGTAAACTGTTTCCTTACTTAGAATTTAACGTTTACCAAGCGTCAAGGCGTTGTCTACATGTGATGTGTTCTGCACGACTACCTATATTGTAGACCGTCTGTGTTTCATACCTTTCACCGTGATGTCTTGCAATTTGTAAGCATAAAATTTGACCCGCTTGATTGTGATTGACAAATTGTGACTGAACGCAATATTAAATGGCGAGCACTTAACGCATGTCTGAAAATACAACTGATATGCAGCCATCGGTGTGGTTCTATAATTACCCCGATAATATAGACTATTTTCACTGTTGATTCTGGTTCGGTAGAAGTCAAGGTCTTCTCAACTGGGTTCTCTTCTATATAACTTCTTGAGTTTAATTTTGTCAAGTGATTGCTTTCATGCAAACGTTTGCATTTTCTGTCGTCATGTGGTAATTTACGAAAGCTTTTAAGTGTCATAATGAAGCATTCATTTTTTTCTAAGAAATCATATTAGAAATATTAGTGGTAGTTGTGTGTCGAATGGACATGCCATGTTCACAATATTGCCCCAACTGCACATGCTAAACTTACAAGACATCAGACTCGGTTATGTGATTAAATTGACCTGACTCGTTAGCCAATAAATGCTTCTGGAGAGTGTTTTTGAAATGCCTGTGATAGTGAACCGGAAAGTAAGGTTTAGTCGAGTTGCAAGAATATGTGAGCTCACTCTTGGAAATGGTTACAAAATGTTTCAACTTAATAGGAGTTGAGCAGCAAAAAGTGTGTGATAACCGGGGAAACAAAATGTTGGTTAGATTCGCACTTTTTTACGTGAAGATTCCCACCGATTTGCAACTGCACTTGTGTACTGACTCACTGCTAACCATCGAAACAAATCAGCTCTTAATAACATAAAAAATTCCGTAAACAATACCAATCTCCCTATATTTTTTAAAAGCTCCACCTTGTGCATTGGCTCATGATAATAAAACTTTATTTAGAATCCCAAAAAAATTGTAGCAAACATCTAGATGCTTTCTTGAGTGAATTAACCCCCAAACAAAATGTCTGCTTTGCAAGAGATAACTGCTACTTGGAAGCGAAATATAAAACTTTTGAGCATGTCGTGTAACAGAAGCAGCGTCAACTGTGACACTTACGATAAAGTAGTATTTGTGGGTCTTTCTGAGAGGCACATATGGGGTGTACGATATATGAAGATAGATCGATGAACCAGAAATACTTAGTTTATGTACAGAATTTTCATAACCTGAAAGTAGTCCGAACTTGAGCAATCCAAAACTGACGAACGCCAAATTTCTGCATTGCTTTCGATCGAAATTTTGCCACTTTTTATGTACATATAGGTTTTCTTCCAAACATTTTTTGTTTGCACACCAATCATTCTCAGCCGTCAATCGAACAACATCTCAGGATTTCATTAGTTGATTGATGTCAAATTGCTGCTGTCGTTAGATATTCTTAATGTAAGCCAACCTTGTGATTCGACTGATTAGGGCATGGAATGTTTGTCGAATATGACCCAGTATAATTCACTGCTGGGGAGTTAGTAGAACTCCCTATCAAATGGGATGTCTGCTCCAGCTATTGCTGAGTAGTAATCGTTCAGACATCCTGTATCGACTGAAACCATAAATCTTGCGTTTCGCGTATGCCTGCATGCTCGAGTGTAACTTAACAGATATCAGTTAAATTGTAAATCTGGACCTGCTGGGGACAATTTGTAAAACATGTTTACTTTTTTTGCCTCACAATAGAAGCGGATTCGCCACGAGTTATTTTAATCCACATCAGTTGGCACACTGTTTTCATAACAACTGTTTCCTGATGAATTTCATTTTTCCAGATAATGTACGACGATTTGGTATTGGGAGCCATTCTGATACACTGTACAGGAGCACCAGCAAGTTTTGCGGAGGCAATCAAAGACAAGGTGAGTGTTTAATTTCATATTAAATTGCAGAAAATCATGTATCTCATTTTTTCTGATGCTACTATCAAGATTCATAGGTTCTCCAAATCTTTTATAGATGCGATCAGACGCAAATGATCTGATCTGCGCAAGGCTGCAAATCTTTGTTTTGTAGACCAGATTAGTATTCACCGGACATCTCTTACGACTGTGTCCTGAGATAAGATCATTAGGAATGGTTAGTATCAATTGTGACCGTTTTGCTGACTGGTACAAACGTTCCGGAGTATAAATTGTATTTACTCTTAGTAGCTGAGGATGATGAAAATTCCAAATCTTATACAACGTGCTAACTCCTCACAAATAAATTAAGACGTGTTCCATGCTGCACATTAAAGTGCTGTTGTATAAAAGTCCAGATATATTAAACTGATTTTCAAATACTCTTCTTTCTGTTGAATTTAAAATGACACATAAAAATGTCGCCGCTCGGAAAGTGATGCGCGATAGCAACAGATATACCAGAGCTAAATATACGTTCTCGGTAAATTCGACTGCACGGTCCGATGCTTCACCTGTAAGCAGCAAGTCGAGTCATTGGGCAGTTTCAACAAGTACTTCATGTAAAATTTCCTGAATGCTAACTTTTGGAATTCTGTGCCTCTGTTACAACGAAACAGTAGTCTGGTATGTTTCCATTTAAGCCAGTTTGTAATCAATCTACGATGTGCAGATGTATTACGCAAATTCGCCTTCATGCTGCGCATTTGGTTCACCCATGTACCTAATGGAGTCTTTAACCGGACACTCGGCGTTTTTTCTGCTAAACTTACCATGAACACTGGGGTGCTAGATAGAACCACGTGAACAGCCATCTACTATTGACGTAAACTATTGCGAAGGCGAGCCATTGATGAAATCTTTGATCTTTGTTGTGCATTACCGAACGTTTGAATTGCATCAGTTACGACTTGGCAGCGACAGCCAAATTTTTATTGCAAAACAATATAACAGACTTTATTGCGTCTTACTTACAATTCATGCACAAACTTCAGTTCTCGCCACCATATTTGTTGGCCAAGCGCTCTCATGTGTGCGTTTCATTTTCTGCTAAACGTGGCGATAGTTTCAGCTGAACCAAAGAATTTTCCTTACACTCTATGATTGCCGGTCTGAAAGATTTGTCTCGGCATATTCTGGTGACTGTAGATGGGTTTTGGCACATGTTATTGACTGAAACACACGGCAGCGGGTTTCGCTTCGAGATTTTTTATAGGTTTTTCAAGTAAGGTGTTGGCTATGTCCACCATAGAAACCACTGCAATCGTTGTCATAATGATTACGAGTCTGTCGTTCAAGCAGATTGTTTATTCTTGCCATATCGAGTGTTTCGGATGACATCAGTGTTAAGTGGAGCAAAGGAACCATAGAAACGGAGCAACCCTTCTTGTTGTTTATCAAAAATGTATTGAACAGTCCGGTTAGTGTTGACTGTTTCACACATGCTGATGCACTAAGTAATTTCCCTCCCAAAGAACTGCAGACGCTTCATTCACTGATGCTATTCAGTGAGTAGGTTATCCGTCTCGGCTTCATGATTGATCCAGCATCGTTTACCCTTTCAGCTCACCACCGTTTCACTCAACATTATAGGCGATCTTTGGCTTTCTCAAATATATATTACATATCCCAATTCCTTCTGTGATAACTTCTGATTCTAAGGAATTCACCACGCTATTTTGATCCAACCAAAGGGGAGTTACCTGCAATTCAAGATGTTACTCTGATCAATGACTCATTTTTCTTCAAGCATATCTGTTAAGGTGTCGTTTATAGTGGAAAATTTACTGTTTCGATTCCTTTTAGCACTCGAGGGTTTTTCTAGTCAAAACTATGGACATGCTGGAGAAGAGTAGCAATCAGTTTTGCTCATTTAACTGGAGTAACAAACAAGCATAAATTTTGGTAGACGGTATGATAGAAATCATTGTGAACCCGCTAACGTTTGAATGGGCGGTAAGTGTTTCACTTCTCTTTGGGATTACGAAAATGCTAGATTTTGTTTGGTCCGCACATTGCCTCTGTGGGGTTTTCCGCTAGTTTGTATGAAATAAATTGTAGGAGCTGTTCGCACGCGTTATTTAGAAAGGTCACGCATTTGCTTTAGTCTGCTGCAATTTATAACCGGTGAAGCGTTGTAAACCCAACTGCGATGAGAAAATGAGCAATTTTGCATAATTAAACGAATTACACCTCTTGCCAGAATGTTAGAAGTAGGTCAGGTTGTTCGCCCGAAATGTATTGAACTGATGAGATCAGTTTTAAATCCAAACGAGGGCTTCTAGCCTGACAGAATGATAGATATTTTGCAACAGATGCGTTCTTCTGTTACACAATGGCTGCTCTCGATTGAATCAAAATAACTTACAGCGGCTAAGCAGTATGCTAACCACATGAGCTTATCAGAATGTTACCTGTTTTTTCCACCTGAAAACAGTGTAATTCGGCGATACATTCATCAATCAAATTGTGCTGGTTTCACTCATTATCCCCAACTTCTTCGTTTCTTTTGTTTAGAAAATTACTTGGATTGTTAACTGGGATTTCGTCTGCCTTGATTACGGTGCTCTTATTTTGAATATGGCCAACCAGTCGCACGATAGATATTTCAGATATCCTTGAATGTGCAAGCAACTAATCGTTTTTAAATGTGTCGATTTCACAATGTTGAATTTTGTCAGCGACCACATTCATGCGTTGGAACTGACCTTGCTCTCTTCACATATTTTGAATAAAGTGAAATTATCAGCTCATACAAAGAGTAATCGTAATTCGAAGCCACTTTACCTGTCAAATTACGTTGATTGTGGTGTTGACTAAAGAGCATCGTAACACATTTCCAGTATTGAGACATTTATTCAAGTTTTGTGGCAAGTTTCATGATGTGCTAACAAGTCCGCGTGAGGCTCACCGCATACAGTGCAATTTTTAAAAAGCACACATGAACACACCTGCTTTTGACTCCAGAAGATGAGAGAAAACGTTTGCCACTCACTCCGGCATTTTAGGAATAAATATACTTCTGGCAATTAAGTGATCTAAGGACATCTGAACACCAAGCTTTTATAAATTGTTTTCTCGAAACAACCGACTCCCACTGGGGCTTTCCTGTTAAGTGGTTTTTGTTTGTAACTAGACATTGTTCAGTGAAATCTTTGAAGCGGTTAGCGCAAACAGAGTGAAACAGTTTTTTTGTGATGGTTCTTCCAGTCGTTGGAGAGCCACAGACAATTATAATTTGTCTTCAAACAAATAATGGTTTCTTAGGGATGGGAAATCACCAAAACTAATTGGTGCAAATCCTTTACCCATGATCAAAAATAATGAGTTTACCAAGTATTTTCGTCGGAACAAAATCAAAGCCACAAAGTTTGACTTTACAGTCTGTTTGACAAGGCAGATCAAACAAAATTTATCTCTCTCTCCAAACGGTAAGTAGCTATTTTTCATGGGCCATTTTTTTCAAAGGAGGACTGCAATACTTTTACTAGTCTACTGAGTTGACGCCAGTATGCCACCACATTTTCTAATGCGCACGGTTTTATAAACGATCGAAATAGCACTGATTTATAAAGCATGCCTTTATGTAGATTGAAATAATGTTTTTTGTTAGTAAACGTATCTGCGGAAAACCAGTATACGAAGCACGAATTGGGGAGTGTTCGAAACGGTGTTAAAATGTTCCGTGGAGCCGGTAAGGTTTCGTCTTAAATTAAGTAGACAAGCAACCTACCGACGCCCGCTTTGTTAAATGAATGTTAAGATAGAAACTAGGTGGTTTTCCTTTCTTACTTTCGAGAGTGACTTACAATGTTATTGAACGGGTGTGATGGCAAACAAACATTGTATTTAAATGTCTGAAATAATTGCTTCAAGTAAACGGATGAGGGGTTAAATAGAATGTCGTTACCCCGTAAGATACTTTTTCCCTCTGTTCTTAGGAATTAGATAAAGAAGACTCAATGTTTCTCACAAGGTTCTTCATCGGAACAAACGTAAACATGGATTTTATTTAAAATATGCTCATCAGCAGTGTGATCACTAGTAGCGGTATAGCGTCATTCCAGCAAGGACTACTCCTACAAAAACGGATCTTTTCTGCGTATCTCAAGGTCGTTCCGTTTCATTCAAAGATTCCAAATATTTTTTTTCGAACTGATTATTTTTACGATTTTCTTTCCCTACCTGATGGGTGGGCATACGTCTTTTACAATTTTGAGTTTCGAAGAACAAGTGAAATTTCGATCGTTCAACTCCTATCACTGATGAAATATAAACTGCGGTGCTGACACGATACTGAACTAAGTAGTTGTTGAATGAACCAGCTTGAAGCGGTAAAACTGATAAACATTCCGCCGTCTCCTGTAACCTCATATTAACCAAACATAGGATCACGTAAGTAATTGACCGAAAATTTGTGAAATTTATTTCAGCTCTAATTCTCGAAAAAAACGAACCTCCAAATTATACTACCAGTAAACTTGGTTGGTTTTGAGGTTGGTAGTAAAGAACCATTTTCTCTGAATATTTGAGTGCGAACTTCGTACGTACACTTTGTTGTAAACATTGACAAGTGCTCAAGAATATAATTAGTTGAAAGTATCAAAAGTCTGTTCACAATAGTTTGCCATTTGGTTAATGAAAGTAGAAAATGAATTGATATACTCACTTTTAACTACTTCTCTTTAACTTGCAACTGACGAGAATCTTGAAATTTGTTAGCTAACCACTTGAAAAAACAAAGCGTAACGATTTTTGAGAATGAAATGAAATTTAGTGCACAAATGATGTCTACATATTGACTCCTAATGTTTCAGTATTTAGATGGTTATGCGTGGTTTCTAATAAATTCGCTCATTATCGTGCGCTATATGGGCTTGGAGCCAATTACCATAACTCTCCATTAAACTGTATGATCAGATGGTAGCACATCATATACCTAGGGTTTTCACGACTGAATGCAAGTAGAAACTTGCTCAATGTTAATTATCGCTTCCTGGTGCTTTAAATTGATAGCATTTTGACAGTTGTGTCAACTTATTTCAAAAACTATTTTTTAGTGACTTAGAAACCTGAGGTTTTAAGTGCACTGTAAAAAATCTAGTAAACCTGTCAGTACTTTGAACAGCAAGTCGGCGGTAGTGATGACAACACGCACTTTCTGTTCACTCCGCAATTTTTCTGAATATTAGCATGTAAAGTCCAACGGCATTTAACCCGATTTCTTATTGCCATACACTATGTCCACTAGCTGGATTCGTACACAATCAGCCTAAATGGATCAGTGCCCACGAAATATTTGGATCCGACTTGTGTGCATTTGTTGAAGCGCTCAGCTACGGAAAATCTACTTTCACCCCCCATTCTGGACACGTGATACAACCGTTCTCACACCTAAAATTCTTGTCAATGTATGACGACTACTGTTCAAATTGTGCGGAATATTTTTCGGCAACATGCAAAACCAATTAGCATATGGTGTAGGAGACAGAAAGTTCATCGGAAAAATACAGCTCTGTCCTCAGAAGCGCAGTTTCACTTAAAATTACCCACGAAATAACAGTAGTGTGAAAGAAAACTATAACTGACAAAGCAGATTTATGTCCTGGAATTTGATTTTGCTTCACTGGATGGAGCTGCCTCTGTTGCACTTCACGTTATTATATTAAGTGTGATATTATATTAACAGTGTTATTTTTGTGGAGCATAATTCAAATTGACAAGAATCTGCAGAACTATGACTAACTATTGCTGACGCAGTCTTTAAAGGTTTTCAGTTGCAAAACTGGTCTTGAGAATCTACTAAGCAAACATAAGAAACGTGACGTTTCCGTAGTTCAGGTTCACTGAATAACCAGATAAATGTGATCTTGTTTTAGCTTCCTCATTACGACAGAGTTTACGGTACTTTATTTCTCCTCAGTCTGTTTTGTCTATCTGTGCTGTTCGTGAATTCCTCTGAGAGGTTCACTTATAAAGGCTTTGGGAAAAAGATTAATGACCACGTATGCATATTCGCCGATTCTATGCAAAGCATTCATTGTTCAAAGTAGACTGTGTTATAAGAATGCTTATCCATTTCGCAGTTATGAAATCCTACACAGCTAACTTAAAGTTTCGGGATGGCAGCGATCAAACTATAACTTTCGGTAATTTGACTGAGAAGATTAAAAAATCCATTGTCCACTGCTGCCACGTCGAATTAGAATGTTTCCTATTCAATACAAAACTGAAAATGAATCATTGGTTACCAAGATCAGCGAAAGGTAATTGGTTACCTGGAAAGGCTGATGAAAACAAAGCTGACACGTAGGTTTGCACACATGAGCAAACGGTATTCAGTCTCATTGAAATATCTCTCTAAAAATTTGTATACTGGCGAATTTTCTTATTATGACACAAGTTCACCTTGGAGCGAAAAACTGTTTCAAGCAAAGTGTTTGCTTTTTTTCAAAGTCCTTTCTTTTCCTCTAAGACTGTTCTAGGCCACGCCAGCTAGTGTCAGAGTTTTACTCTATCTACGTAGTCCTCAATGAGAGTCATATGGAAGCCATGATGAAAACTGTCGTACGTAAGTGAACCACTCGAAACCGTGTGATGGTGAATTTACATGTGTCTGAACTGAACATCGGTTTTTTAATTCATGTGCGCTATTTCTGCACATACATCATGTAGCCGAAAGGATGCATCTGAAGCTTGCTGTTTCGAATCAGTTAATGTTCCGTTCTCTTTTAACACAACAGTTTTGCCGACACCAATAAAATCTGCTCGACCGCCTGGTGTATATTTTGAATGTTTATATTTTTTCACTGATGAATAGATGATCATTATTTTTGTATACTCTGGAAAATTCGGTTTGAAACTTTTGTTGTCTGTTTAGTTTCATACAGTGTAAATATTTCCTGATTGAATTTATTGTCATATTTTGTCCAAATAGACTTCACTGTCTACCATTCCGAATAAAGCATTTGAAACGGCTAGGGCTTTACGAATTAATCAACATGAACTAAATCGATTGGCTACGTATTACTTTGTGAACTAACAGACACTTCCGGTTTATTCAGTCAAAACTGTACTTGTTTTTTCAACATGTTTTATTTTATACATCTAGTTGACAAGACCGATTTAGCCTAGATAAAAAAAAACCGGACAGTTTAATTGTTGACGGTTTGCATAATATTTCCGAAAAACTCGATGGATAGAATTTTTTAGATTGTTAGAACTAATTTAATACAATATATCTATCGATAGATTGTCCCTGTTTTTCGGCGTTTTTGTTCAGTGTGTGTTTACATATTCAAAACTGACTGGAAAGTGAGTGACAGGGCATGTACACTGCGCTGTTCAAGCCACCTGCTCAAAGATAGTGTAATTGATCCGAACGGTTTATATGTTCTAATCTATCCGATTAAAGTGAAGTGCTTTCGAAGAGAACAATTTTGTAGTCTGTTTGTCTAGAAGTTGAATAGAAAGCAACCATTCCTGAACCCTAGTTTCACAAGTCGAGCGAAATTAAAACCTTTTTCCCCCGGATTTCATTGTAGCTGATAAACTGGAAATTAAACATGTCGGGAATGAATGCAGCAACTGAAAGTTTCCTGATTTTACATCGTTTTGGACCGGTAAGCATTCTTGCTTCGATTTTTCCGTGAAATTTTGAGTTCACTTTTGAATATGTTCTGAACATTTTACTCTACAGGGTCCGGTCTTTCATCCGTTTTGATTTGTTCAGCAGTGAGCCGAGTAAAACTGCCGTTATTGTCCAGTTTTTCAAATTTAAACATACGTACTTCGGTTACAAAAGCGACTGTAAACAAGCAGAATTAGTCCATGTAGCCGTCCCTGAATTTATCCACCCATTGTTACTAACAGTTAATATAGTGGAGAACCTTTTCATGTAACCCATCAATTCTGTACAGCAACTTACTGTCTCAGAAAAACCAACGATAATAAATTACGTGTAAGTTTGGTTACCACCTATCTTTTTTCTAATATGAATGTTAACTGAACCGGCGCAGTCCTTTTAATTTCCTTCGTGTTTTATAACATGCAATCACTTACTTAGTTATATTCCCTAACTAAATTGATGCTACTCTTAACTATCGATGAATTCTTCCGTTCGTCCCACTTCTCTAGACTCGTAATCTATCTGCCAGTCAAAATTCAATAGCTGTTCTCTAACTGTTGGCGAATAATCCAGTTTTGCAAATTTTCTTCTGATTTCTCTGCCGACACAATGTGTCACCGATCTTAATCACTATCATACTGTAGCTACCTTGGCTGACATATGCAGTAAGTGAGCTTTTTTTAATCTGGTGATCTTGCGGAGTTTAATCCTGAAGGAAAACATGTAGTTGAACAAATATAAAATTATGGAGAGGATATTGCTGCCGGTTAATTGTTCCATCCCTTGCGCACATTGAAACATGCACAAATAACGACATCACAAAGCAGTGCTGGTTTCTGAGCAAGTGTACACACTAAGGATGGCTATCGGCAACGCACTGTGTATGTTCCCTCGACTCTATCCAAAATTAATGGGAATCATCAGGGTGATGGCAAAAACTAAACTAGTCTCACTAATTCTATCGAGTCTGTCGAGGGCCAAGGAATCGATCAAGAGTGGTGAGATTTCGAATGTTGACCGTTGCCGAAGCCATCAGCATCCGATTGCGCAACCCTGACCTCTGCGCTTAGAAGAAGTTCGTGCGGGCACTTAACCTCCCCTGACTCACAATCAGTCAAGCCCATGATTTGGAACAGTGATCACGTAACTGATAACAAACACGTCGTCCTTAACCTATATTGACGGTTTTTATGACTCACACTAGTCACTTTTTTCATATTTATTGTGTTGTAATTAGCCTGATGATCAAACACAGAAAACAAGTCTTGTTCGCTACTCTGTCATTCCCATGAATTCAATGGGTATTTATGACCAAAATAATTCCCCGTTGTTAATTACTTGCTGTGAAAGCGTCTTGCGTGTGAATGACAACTTGATCATTTCCTGCTCAGGAAGATATGTGTGAATTTTACTAAATTGAATATAAATATGAATTTTTTGAAGCAAATAATTGTTTTGTATGCTGGTGATGAGCTTCTTAGTCCAATGAAAACTGCGTTCCCATCAATGAGGAACGACGTATCCAGTCGGCTGATCCACAGTAAGCGAAACCCCTTAAGATGAGTAGACCAGAATTCACTTACATTTTGAAACGTTTGGTAGGTGCAAACAAGAAATTGTGTTGGAGCGAAGTAACGTTCTGCATTGTTTCAAACAAGTGGAGGATTTAGTAAACAGTAAAAGACTAAAGCGTTCACACGATCCGGTAACTGATATAGCTCAATGATCTGCCGATGATATCCGTTGGTTTTATTGCGGAAGATATGGTTGTCTTTCGGTTAAATATTTCCTATCCGAAAGAGGTTTGTGGGTTTTTGGAGAAAATTGGCTATTGAGTTTTCTGTCGATACACGCGTCCCAAATGTCTCGCTCAAACACCATATGTTTTTGTGTTGTCCAACGTTGAAGAAAACACAGCGTAGGAAGATGATACACTGTGTCACTTGTCTGAAAAATACTGGAAATCTATTGGTTGTGATCCGCATCAAGCCTTTTCCTATTAAACCTCATACCAGCACATATATCTTCGAACACTTCTAAGGTGGACTAACCACTGTACTCGAAGCTTCTTAGGTAAAACATGCCCCTTACCTTTATGGTTCGTTTTTACTCACAGGCTAATTTCTACTCAGATATGTTCCCATTTTAATGTCACTTACATTTCATCGCAGCCCTCGTATTCAGGCATATTGTCTAAACGGCCTCTTTCAAAATGAATTACTAGACTCGAGTTTCGTTCACATTAGAGCTCGTCGGTGATGCATATACTTGCCAGAGTTAATTATTTTCATTAATGATTATTATTTTGGCTGTCGTATAGTGGATAATTCTTAATCAGAAAATGTTCTATCTAACTTGCTGCCACTATTATCCGACACCATTCATTCATAATATCCGACCACCTTGCTTTCTGAATGATAATTTCCATTGTGGCTTATTTCACTGGGATAGGTGAAAAAAGTGAGTTTAATTTGTGGCTAACTCTCACTCATCTTGTTGTCTTCAGCACTCAGTGTACTGCAAACCACGGCACGTCTATAATTTCGTCATTGTCCAAATTGCACGCTGATTACGATCACGTGGGAGGTGTTAAACATCAGAAGTACTGTTCTTGTAGATGCAAAATAGCACGCACTGGTATTGTTCGTATATTACCACAGATGGCATGTTTACAGCACAGGGCATTCTTTTTATCGATCGTTTGCAAACAATACGCCACGCCGCAAAAATAACGTTTAAGTGGTTAGCTTTCACAGGCATTCTGTACGGAAAGACAACAGTTAGTTGTAATTTTTGATTATGCATCAAGGCTTTTTATCTCAAACTGAACGCACCAAAAGTCCGCCTATATATGAGGATAGGAGACGTGTTGAATTTATATTTCCTCACGGTGGTTTGCGATCATGGAACTTCCGTGAATTTACGGAGAACCCATGAAATGAACGGATATATTTTTGTCGACTTAAACGTCCTCGTCCGGGACCAGGTGGTTATAAGAAACTAGTTAAATTTTCACGATGGGTAAACTTACATTGCTCTGAAAGATTCACTTGAGAGACTAATGTGTTGAAGTTTGTTACAAAGACTAAACACTGTGTATTACGATTCGCATTTTGTTTTAATTGAAGAAACATCTGACGTGCAGTAAAAGTGGTCTTTTTCAAACTACCTTCGAGATACGGGCGAATAATACAGAAATATCCTAGTGCATTGCACGTGACTTTGTTCACCTACAGACGATGTCAGGTGTTCAGATTGCTTTGGCCGGCGCATACTCATTTTACACAAGTTGGAATCAGTCAGCCGTTTGTGGATATACCACAGTTGCTCACAGCATCATCAAGAGTTTGAACAGGTTGTATCCAGTTGATTACGAAGTGTGGCAGTTGCTAAAGCCTCCATTTCGAGAACAATTCATGTTTCTTTTTAATAATCAAGTAAAGGCAACCTAGTGTTTCGCGAAAGAAAAACGCTTGGATTACCTTTAGACAGTGGTCGGACTATTTGTAGCTTAGTCTTGGTTGTTGGGTTTCTCCTTTGAACTTGTTTGCTGCCGAATAGACCAGACATGATTGGTCTGGTTGCCCATTACTTGGGTGGTGTAACTGGTATCAACACTACCCATAACTTTTGTTTCATCAAAATGCAGATACTAGGTTTTAGCTACAACATTGGTAAAAAGACACACGTTAGCTTTTTCTTAAGTAGGTAAACAGTTGATTGAATACAACTAAACAACAATCTTTTTTTCGAAAATCCAGCACCAATTCTACAATATTTCAAATGAAATTCGAAAACAACTTCCCCGAGCGAACGCCTTCTCATCACATTCCTATTGAGAAAGTTTCCACCGTTAAACAAAACGAAGTGATAAACCACACCGCTTCATTTATCGAATCATAAGTAATTTACCCTCTGATAAATCTAACCATTTGAAAAGATATATCTAGTTGGTAGTTATGTATACAACGAAAAAGAGGTGTCAACGTCTGTGAGTGCTTATTTGTGAACCGCTGTGTTGTGAAATAAACAAAATTGGTTGGAACTGAAAAAACTGCACGGTGTTTTCTTCGAAAGCCTTATCAGTAGCTCAGGATGCAGTTCTCTGTCAGTTTTAAATGAGTGTTTCATCACGCCTGGTAATTCAGAAACAAAATTGAGGATATTTAGTTAACAAAATATTTACTCGTGTTTGTTGCTCAGCTAAGCACTAGCCAACAATTACTGCTTTGAAGTGCCGTTATTTCTTGCAGCTAATTATTTGAAGATGTTCACATTTCTTTAAGATACGATATCTACCACAAATATCTTCTTGAACCAAGTGGGTTGAATATATATATATATATGCGTAAGAACTGTGCATCTTTTCTCACCGCATTAAATAATTCACACGATTTTGATTAATGACCTCGAATAGCGGAATAATAATTACTTCTGTTTATTTCTCCGCCCCGATAACTGAAACACTACTCGCTTTTCCTACTTGAAAGTGCGCCGTGATGGGTCTGGTGGCAGTAGTGTGTGATTTTTACTTGNTTAATGACCTCGAATAGCGGAATAATAATTACTTCTGTTTATTTCTCCGCCCCGATCACTGAAACACTACTCGCTTTTCCTACTTGAAAGTGCGCTATATTTTGTTGCTGAGCTACTGCGGTTAAAATTTCTCCAATTTAGCTTTGTAACAGGCCGAAAGCTGGCACCTAATCGGTGATGGTTCACAAACTGTTTTCGATTTTTGGTCCATTGTGATCTTCCATCCAGGCACAGGAAACAAATAATTGAAAGCACATAATATTTTTGGATTCTGTCACAAGGATTAACTTATTGATTTTGTCAAGTTTTCATAATCACATTTTTATCGACTACACGGCAAGTCGACCGACGATACAATTTGCTGGTTGAAGAGTTACTTATCCAAGGGAATTTCGTCAGCGTATGTTGTTGACCATTGCTGGTTATTTATTAACTGTGGCCTTAACAACTTTGCGAAAGTGATGCTAATCTCAGGCTGAATTGATTTTTTCATGGGTTACGGCGTACGGTTAATTAATTTACCTGGACTCTAGATAACTGCCGTGATGGGTCTGGTGGCAGTAGTGTGTGATTTTTACTTGTGGAAAGACAGCGACTGGGATCAGCGTATATTTCGTTAACCATATTCTGTCAAGTCAAGGCCTTATTGCGTGTATTGTCACCGACAAACGTGGTTGCGCACTAGTTTATTTTTTTTTAGGCTGTTAAACTCAGTTCATTAAAAAACGTTAAATGCTGTTGTTCTTTATTTTCATCACTATATGTGCATGTGTATGGTCAAATTATTTCTTGAAATGAAAGTGACCAAACATGAAAGTCTTAGGCGTAGAGCCGAAACCGAAATCTACGTGACATTTGAATTGCAATAAAGTTTTAGTAATATTTTATTACGTAGCCAACCATGTGCTAACAATGTGTTTCAAAGCCATCTCGAATAAAAGTGTGGTATTTTGCAACAAATAAGATTTTATCGCATTTCAAAATGAAAGTTATGTGTTCTTATTTAACAGTTGAACCCATTATTTATAATTTGATGACGAAAGCCTGTATATTTCTACCACTGCGTCATTAAAATCAGATAGAAATTCTGATTTTTCTCCCTGATGTCAGTAAATTTTCCACAATTCAATGAGGCATCCGGTGTTTCATCAACTTTTTGGAGGCAAACCGTAGAAACTGTTGAATAATCGTTAAAATGTTGCATTCATATGTTACGCCGGACCGGACGTTAAATAAATGTTACATCCTGTGGTCACAAGCAAATCGTTTTTGCGTTGTGTACTTTCGTTGACTTAACTGACAAGGAGATTTGCGAGCAATGAACAATTTTCTGTTGAAGGCATAGACCAAGACTGCGTAATCTGATGCTGAGAGAATCAGCGGTTTCTTAAATGGACTAGTGCTGTCTTCGGCAGAAGTGTGACAACTTTTTAAACAAGTGAGAGCAGAGAATTGATATTTTTTTATGGTCCTTTAAGGTGACATTTTCAACACTGTATTCTTTAGCGGTACTCTACTCTGATCGTTTATCACCAACTTCTGTTCGCACGACTGACTTATATTGTTGCACAACAACAGGACGCAAGTGAATACGTAATTGTTGAATGAACCTGAGTCGTATTTCTGTGTTTCAGGCTCGCTTTGTACATTCCGAATTGAACTAACCAAACGTGCAGTGGCATTCACAGGAAAATAAAGTGGGGTGGTCTTTATATATGACAGCCGAACTGGTCTCCTACAGTATTCCATACGAACAAACTTTTTATACAGAGCTACCTCTTCCGCTACGGGAATCAACTTGCTTAAATTTTATGGGCATATATGAAGTAACATTGTGTCATTTTTTCACTGCCTGAGATTGCAAGATTTATGTTGATAAGAAAATGTGCATTGCTTAGTGATCGCCTAATGGGAACGAAACTCATTTTGATTCGCCTCGTTTTTAATGGTAACAACTGGTTAATTGGTTTGTTGATGTATTTGTGTGCATATGCTGCACAATTCAGTGGATATATTGTGACACTTGCAGTCCATAACATCTGGAACTCACTTATTAACGATGCTGTTGGAAAGGCATAAGTTAACAGGGTGTTCAGTTCGTTGTTCACAAATTTTTTAGTAAAATATCATGTTATTCGTCTGCTATTTTTTCAAATAACGCTTACCCCACAGATAATTACAGTTCGCATTGTATGCACAAAATTGGAATAATATTTGGTATGGTTTTACTTGAAAACTTGTTTACATGAATTGGATATCATTCAGACCTCATCGTAGCTGTCGCAGTCCGATAGACTTTGCGGTCAGTTTCTTTTTATATAAAAAAAATATACTTGAGTTCCGACCATGTCAAATCTCGTCAGTACAGTATGTACTCGCCACGGCTTGCAATAGAGGACCGGTCATTAGGCTGATGCAACCCTCTTGATCACGCATTAGGCACAAACGACTTCTTATACGCCACTGCCCAGACACACTCGATTGCGAGGTATGCTCAGATCTATCGACCGCCTCAACACTAGACAGAGTAGCTCTCCTGTTAATTCCACTCGACCAGCGTTTGCATATAATTCACTGTTACCTAGTCCGTAGCCAACTTCGCAGTGGCCAATTCGGTTGTTTCATCACTGAGTCGCCGGTGTTTTATTCCCGACGTTAGCAAGCGTATTCAGGGTTAATTGGCTCTAACGGAGCAAAATCTGAGCGGAGTACTTTATTTTGAAGAGGACCGGCCGGGTATTCTATAGGATTGTAACAGTTAGGGGCGATTATGTGATGCTAGATTTATACACTCCCCTATAATAATTACAATTACTAACAAGATTTTTTGGTGAGAAGCAAACACCAATAGCGATAGAAGACATACTTCGCGAAATGTTAACATTTCGTTTATTCTCTTCAGTCACCAACGTGAAACATTAGAATATATAGGACATGCGGTTAGCAACACAATCAAAAACATTCAACCATTGGGTTTACATGAAACAAAGACTGTCGTCAGTTCCAGGGCAGACAAACTGCGTGAGTCAACAGTTTATGCACACACAAAGCCGGACGGTGAGTATTGATCAACATCGCCTCGGAGAAAGCAAGCAACTTGGGGTTCTTATTACGTAACAGAACTTGAAACGAGTTGGCCGGGTCAACAACGTGACCTGTTTCCATGATGTGCTTTGTGATGGATGAGGTCGGATTTCGTCTCAGTTGTTCTGTTGCCAATGTCCGTTGCGTCATGGCGCGTATCAACCACCTAGGCATATGTTCAGCCATTCTTTGTCGTAGGCATCGATCTGTTCTGCCGATATAGATGTCACCGCAACTGCAAGTGAACTGATAGATTACATGTGAGACAGAACATTTCGGTAGGTCACGACTACGAATAAGCTGAGTGACACTCCTAGTTGTGAGTAGCAATCGCAATTCAGCCGCAGGGAATGTGCGAGTTAGAGCAGATTGTAATTTTTGACTTACATCGGTTGTGATATGATCGCCTTTGAAAGGTAGGTTCAAAAAGACCTGCTTCTTGGGAACCGTACTCACGACAGACTTTGTCAGTCTCTTCTGGCTGTGAACATCGATGAATTTCTCCGGGTAACCGTTTGCAAGCAGTACCTTTCTTAATTTCGCCTCTTCTCCTTGTAAACAATCATCGGTACATATCTCCCGGGCTCTATGAAACAGGGTTCGTACCAGGCCTCTTTTGTAAGTAATGGGCGCAAAAGAAGAGAATTGCAAATACTGACCGCTCCAAGTGGCTTTGCGGTGCACTGAGCGTTATAATGAGCCATCCTGCCGTCTGCTGATTAAAATGTCTAGAAAAGATAAACTGTTGTTTGTTTCCTCCTCATGAGAAACAAAGATTAGGATGAACGGAATTGAAGTGGTTTAGGAGTGAATCAAAATGAATATTAGTAGTAAAAATCAAAATATCATCTACATATCGCTTATAGAGGCTGGCACCATCTATAGCATCAGATAGTTTTAATTCAATCATTCCTAAAAAATATATCTGCAAGTGTAGGGCCCAATGGGCTACCCATTGCTACACCATCAAGTTGCTTCTGGGACAATCCGCCGAAATCAAAACGGATATTTTCTGTACTTAAAAGTATAACTTTTTAAGGTAATAAACTGTGAGACAAAAGGGCAAATTTTGATGGGAAATAAAATCGCATAAAAAGTCAACTCTTTCTCGGAGGGGAACGTTTGTAAATAAAGAGTCCACGTCGATAGAATACATCTCATGTGAACTCACTAATACGTTCTGTGAAGTTTGTACTAGATCGAAGGAGTCTTTTACACAGTGAGGAGTAAACATCTGACGGATCGGGTGGAGGATGTCTACAAGCCATCTGGCAAGCTTGTGGTACGGTGAGTTGTCCATGCACAAGATTGGCCTTAACGGTACACCACCTTTGTGTTTATGGGGCACCTCTTAACTATGGTGTGCGGGTTCTGGTTGGCTTCATCTGTCTGTATTGCAGTTCCGAGATATACCCATGTAGTAGCAGGATTTGGAGCTTTCTTGATATTTGTTTCTCTACCAAAATGTTGTTTTCAGCAGTACTGTCCGTATGAAATTTTCTTCCGTCCATTAGGAGATCTTTCAGTTTTGACTCATAATCAACCTTGTTCATGATGACTGTGCCGGAACCTTTGTCTGGCTGAAGGAAAACCACATCTTTCATTTCTCGCAGTTGGTTTAGAGCTTGGTAATGTTCAGAAGTCAAAGAACAATGCTGGCATATAGGTGAAGTCAGGAAATGGTACGTGATATCGACCAACTTCGCGCAGAACTACCCTTCGTTTTCCCGTGAAGTTGGAGATTAGTCAAATTGCACCTGCGTTTGCAATCCGTCGACTCATTTTGGGGAATTTTAAATTTCAATCCTAGGGATAGAACCTCCAATTGTGCCCGCGAAAACTGGACTGACGATAAGTTTTGCGCGTGTTTCAAGCCATCTGTGGGGAAAAAGCAATCGTTATCCGAACGCGGCAAAGTTCCATGAAGACTGCGTAGTGTCTCGGTTCTAGTATTCCTCTGTATGGTTCGGAAAAAATTCTCGGACTTTATACGACATATCAACGACTGACTGTTAAGTGTAGATGTAAAACGTCGCTGGGTCTCCAGATAGTTGTTCAGCCTTTCTTGTGAAGCCTCAATATGTGAAGTTGCTAGCCTGACAACGTTGATGTTGTTTGCGGGCAATTCTTCTTTCAAAAGCAAACGGTAAAATATCGAAGGAAATCGGCCTGACCGTACACAAACAGCAAATCAAATAGCCCGGATGAGGGAGTTGGTCATCACAATGTCCATGTAATTTCCTAAATCCTCAACAGTTTCCTTCCACTGTTGTAATCAAAAGCATGGATAACAAATTATTCATTTGGAGCATTTGAGAGAGAAGACTGTGACTACATAGGAGCTGTGTTAATATTGGTGTAGCCTGTAAACAGACTGATGTTTTCTGATGGTTGGGAACGCTGAAACACTCACGCACTGATGATGTCACTTCGCTTGGTGATGAAACGTTTGCAACCTAAATGCCAAGCTCGGCAACATATCAATACCAAGACTGATCTTATTCTTGACTAAATTGTTACCAGCTACTCGAAACGTTCTATTGTGCGGTTCATCCAAACTACCAACTATGATAAGTGAAATGACATGCAACTCCTTTCTTCCACTTCATCCACTTTCTGACTTTCCGTTTGCTGTGGCAAAAATTTCCCGTAAAGCCAATCGTATATTTATGTCTCACACAGTAGGCATATGCACAATTTGGTTCGTGAAAATCAGTGTACCCTGAGAGCGTTGTCATTGAAACAAACGACACAAAACCTTTTTTGTTAAACAAAGTATCTCAGTAACTAATCCAGTTTTCTGTTCAGCGAACCGAGAGCTAAAGTTAAATGTTGGCTTGTCAGCATGGAATTACCCTCAGAATCCCTTAAACGGTTAAATCATTTTTTAGACGTGGCAAGTGGCATCATGCGAAGCTGAAAATTGGAGTAACTCCATGGGAATGTGTAAATTCGTCTGTTATTCTTTCAATAAAAAATGAAATCCAGTATTTCGAAAGTCGCGTCATTTAGCGTTGCTCCCTGGAGGGCACGGAGCGTCATACTACCAATCTGTACGCATACGTTTTACAAGTCCAATCGAAACTTACATCACATCAGGTAACCTACGATAAGGTGACATACATTATGTATGTAATTACAAAATTCACTAGTAAAAGCACCTTCATCAGCGCAGAGAGAAGTCGTATGTTGCGACATGTTAACATTTCGTTTACTCTCATCAGTCGCAAACGTAAAACATGCAAGTTATATATGACACAATTAGGGACAGACTGGTTATGGACACGCATACAATCACACCACGTATTATGTCATCACCACCACGACAACCCTATAGGTTGCTTCACTCACTTTTGTGCACATTGCGCCGGCTGGTGATCTCTAATCAGCATGACTTCGCTAAAGGTCAATAGCTTCGGGTTCTGCTGACGTAACAATATTTTGAAAGAGTGAAGTGGGACCACCTGGTGACCTGTTATCATGAGCTTTCTGGCAATCGATGATGCGGGGCTTCGAGTAACCGGTTACCATTTGTTGTGTCATGCGCTGTTTTAGCCAGTTTGGGACGTGTTCGGCCACATGTTGAGGTAGCCGTCGGTCTGTTCTGCCTATGTAAATGTCACCGCAACTGCAAGTGAACTGATAGACAACGTGAGAGAGAGAATGTTCAGACCGACTGAGTTCGCGATTGTGTACACGTTTATTAACTTTGTCGAGTTCGTTATAACCCCGTAAACTTTAGGAGGTACTGATCACAACATTTTGCACAAAAACAACTTCCGGCCAGAATAGTCAGTTTCAGGTTAATGCATGTAAAAAATGCAAATACTCAAAAGGCTATCTAAACTTATCGGCTATGTTAGCATTTGTTGAAACCATTGGTTACAATTGAGGCATTTTGGATTCATTTTTCACTTCAGAGGAGAAAATTTTTCATCCACAGTTCTTGTGGTGAAAAATAACATAATCATAATGTCGGTAGATTTTTACAGTCCCTTCAGCTACATAAGTGCAGAAAGACGACCTATTGCAATATGTTAACAGTCCGTTTACTCTCCTCGGTCGCAAACGCAAAACATACCAGTTATATATAACAGACTAATGGAAATGAACATGGTATGGACACACATGCAATCACACCGCTTACGTCATCGCCACTACGGCAACCCTATGGGTTGCTTCAACCACTTTCGTACACATAGCTCCGGTTGGTGAGTCCTAATCAACATGGCCTCGCTAAAGGCTAGTAGCTTCGGGCTTTGGTGGTGTAACAGTATTTTGGATCATCTAAATGGGTCAACCTGTCGACCTGTTATCATGAGGTGTCTGGCGATCGACGATACAGGGCTTAGACCAACGGGTTCGCTAATCTGAGTCTTTTGTGTCATGAGTTCTTTCTACCAGTTCGGGGTGTGTTCTTTCACTCATTGATATGGCTGTTGGTCTGTTCTTTCTATGTAAGCGTCAACACAACTGCAACTGATAGACAACGTGCGAGAAAATAGTCAAGAAAAAAGCTTTGACGAGTGTGTAAAACGGGTCCTTTAGTGGTTTGAACTATGCGCGGTTAAGCCGCCGCACACGTACGGGCTAGGGCAGATTTCAATTTGTCACTGATACCGTTTGCCGAATGATCCCTTCTGAATAGCAAAAATAGAAATACATCTTTCTTTTGAGCCGTTTGGACTGGCTCATAGCATTTTGTCATCGCGCTGTCAGTGTCTGTGAACTTTTCTGGATATCCGTTTGCCATCAACGTTTATCTTAGCACCTCTGGCTCCGTCTGGAGCCTGTCAGGATTTCAGGCACGCCTGGCCCTATGAAATGCGGTGCTGATTAGAACCTGATCGTATGCTATTGGGGCAAAGCTGGCGGACTGAATGTATTGTCCACCCAATGTTGCTTTTTTGTAGAACGGTCGCCGTAATGTCCTATCGTCAGGCCGGTTGATGAGTACATCCAAGAAAGCTAAACTTCCGTTTGATTCCTACTCATGAGGAAAGGGTAGATTTGGGTGTATAGAGTTGAGAAGGTTGAAAGACAAATCAAAATGAGCAACATCCGTAAAAAGCAAAATATCATAAATGTACCGTTTGTACAATAATGTTTCTTCAGTATTTTCTGGGACTTCCCGTTCTATCATTCCCAAGATGTCGGCCAATACTGGGCCTAAATTACTACTCATAGCCATTCTGTCTATTAGTCTGGAAAAAAATCTTCAAAATTGAACCTGGTGTTTTCTGTACACAGTAAAATGGCATCCTTAAAATATTCGGGTGGAATACCTATATGGCAGTTTTGGCTAGAAATGAAATTACAAAGATTGGACTGTCTCACGAAGGGAAACATTTGTACCAAGGGAATCAACTTCAGTCGAAAACATAACTCGACAACTCACCGACACGCATTCTAATGTCGTTGTCAGTTCAAAGAATCCTTCGGACAATTTTGCGCACGGAGTTTGAAACTCAACCATTTGCCGAGCAACTGTATAGTATGCCGAATTGTTTACACACGAAAATCGTCGCTTTAATGCTCCACCCTCGTTTTTTCGGTCCACCTCTCACTCGTGTTGTTTCTGTCCCGATTGGCCTCATGTGTCTACGTTGATTTTCAGATATTCGGCTGTGTAACAACAATATCGGAAGTTGGTTTGCTATTTACCTATCCAACAGTGTGTTGTTTCCAGGCTGTCGTCCTCCTTAAGCACTCTTTAATCTTCCAAACTGGTATTCATCCTCATCCTATAATCGTTCTTACTCACGATGACAACAACAGAACCCTTATCCGCCTTTGGAAACACCAGGTGCTGTATTGCTGTCAGATACTTCATGGCTTTAGCCATAGGTGGCAAAACTTTTCCCACAAAATATCCCTGTCCTATATAAACATAGTACATCCTTTTGGAAATCATTCTCAAGATGACCTTGATATACTTCATTTTATGGCTTCCACTTGTAGATAATGGAGACGGAGAGCGAAATTGAACTCAAAAATGCAGTAGAAAACTTTCGACAGAATCTTCGTCATTCAATCAATCCGAAGAACTTGAATAAATTTATCACCTCTTACATGCAGTGAGTTTTTCAATCTGTGATTGATTCCATATTCTCCACAATTTTCGTCCGGCAGTCTTCAACGCAGATTACCGGGTTGATGGTAGAATGATACCGATTTCAGTCTACCGTTATTTTCTCATATCGGTAATGAACTATGCTGTATTGAGCAAACCGTGAATTTGGTGAAAATGTGAAACATTTCAGATAAAAAGTTGTAGAGAAGGCAACTGGTGTGCAAGCATGTTAACATGGAATGTCGAAAGATGGTGATAACCAATTTGACTACACAAAAATGAACTATCCCTAAATTTTAACCTTTTCCGATCCCGCTTCAGAAGTAACCAGTGGCCCGTTCTCCCTCTGTTGTTAGAGCCGGTCAATAGTGCTTGTTCTTTCCACTATGTTTAGTTGAACTATGGCAACGTTTTAATGAGACCTCATATAAGCTAGTGTCATGTTGACGTCAAATTAAGCGCGACTGACATATTATTCACAAAAGCTGTCACAATTTTTTCCTCGTGATCCTTCCGTTACACACCACTGATCAGTACATCAACCAACAATCTTATGGACTGTTCTCTCAAATTTCGTGCTTGTTCGTACTCGTGTAATGGTCGATCAGTGTTAGCGTGACAGTCACTGTATCGAGCTGGTTGGACACTTTGAGCGCACCCAATGAAACATGGATTGGGTTTTGCGTGCGACAATCTGGTTTTAGTTAGCATGTGGTTCGTGGAAAAATGAGCAACACTGCTGTTTGAAAAAGCTTGGCCGCATTTCAGATCGATGATGTGGCAACAACATCCATTACTTACAAATCCTAACCATAGTGAAACAGAAACCTCATGTCTCTGTTCGAAAATGACTGGTCGTAACCTCTATTTGTAAATGCGAAATTTGCGGTCGGTTTTAATCAACGCTCTTGGTTCATCTGCCTTGCCTCATGGAAACAAAATCAGATAGTATATTCACTCACCCACCGGACTTGGACTTGGTCGCGTGGCTGGAAGTTGCTGTCCGTTGAGAGGGAATTTCGGTACAAAGAAATGTCACATGTGTGATATCTTTTGCACGCTGCTCCTAACACCTTCATTTAGTAGTTGCTTAGAATGTATGCATAGATATATACCAGAGTTTGGAGAATTGGCCCACAAAATCAGCACCACTCTAGCGCAAAAGAATCACGCACAAAGGAATGGAAACTAAATTGACGTCATCTAGCGGAATAGCCTGAGAAGTATTGTTTGGAATTTGTTCATGCTCTCCACCAGATACTCACTAGCACTTGGACTTGATACCCTTTTATAAAAAACAGAATAGGTGGTACACATTATGCCACAAACTTTCTAGAATGACCTTTTGCTACGTGTTTTCTGCCATTAAGGCTCCGTTCTTTTTGTTGTAGCTTTGTTCAATTTTCACAGTATTTTGTTCATGTCTAGTTTAACCACAGCTCTTCATCTGTGACACGATGAGAAATAGCCTATTTGGGCAGAAATTTTCCTGAACTCTAACTTTTGCATAATTTATATGTATGGACACTTCTAACTGATTTCATATGGGCTCTAGATAGAAGTACATATGCCTGTTTTTTTCTGTATGTTCCGATGGAATACCATCCTCAGTACAGGTTCCCACGAATTATTTGGAACCATGCATCACATTATATTTCCAATTTCTAACTGTGATATGAGCGTTCAACGTGTTTTCGAATGCTCACTCCTCCGTGGCTCTTTTTTTCAATAACAATTCTTTAGTGAAAATTCAGCAACAAACTTTTTCCGTGTTTTCAAACGTGATGGTCCAGTCTGTGTTTTAAATCGGGAATATTGACAACCCAAACAATAACAACTGCAGCATCAAAATACTTAAGGGAACCAAATAAACATAAGCATGGTGAGTAGAACCAAAAAACAGAATTAACAAGTGCATCGCCTGAATATTACCAATCCTCATCAATGTTTGTCATAACAACAACCATCAAGTAACACATGCGGAATTGTTTTTCTATGTATTCTTAACAGGATATCTGGGCATCGCGCTTGTCAGCTGTTTGTTCTGAACAAAAGAATAGACTCGATTTATTCCAGACACGCTATACTTAAGTGGACATACGATTTTTGGGAAGTTTTTTGGGAGGCTTCTCAGCAGTACTACCTCTGAATCATTTTGTTTTACTCAAGTCAAACATCATCCACATTTGCCAGAATTTTTCTACTTATGGTTCACTTCCATTGTGCAGCACTTCAAGATCAGGCTATATATTTGGATTTCGATTTTCTCACGGATGACTTGGTAGTCTACTAGTAAGTTTTCGACTACCCACAACAATTTTCGCCTGACAGAAACATTTACGCCCAAGTCGCATAGGCTTTCCTTACTCATGATAGTTCCACCAAGTTGAACATTGGTTTACGTGAACATTTGCCGTTAACGTGAGCTGGAAACGCTAAACACTTGGCCGTGCAAATTTGCATTTTATTTGTCTTTGATAATTATCGATTACCTCACTGGTTTCTACCAGAAACATGGTATATTAGTAAGCTTAATTGAGAAGTTTGGATTCAAACTGATTTGGGCGGTTTTATATCTGTTGTTTAAATCTGTGTGAAAAATATTTCTATAGAATGAACATTTTGTTTCTCAATACAGACGAAAAAACTTGTCGGACAGTTTGTCTGAATTGAAGTAAGTTGGTCACATTTGCTGGATTAATTGGATTGCATGTATCTTTTCAAGCTAAAATGAATTGGTAACCGCTTCCCATTCAAAATTTCATTAGAACTCTACTGACGAATTGTGCTTAAATCACTTGGTACCCTGTAATATTTTCAGATCGTGACCAAACTTTGAAAAAGTCAACAACAGTGTCTACGTTATTCTGAGAATGGATTGCTCAGTTGCGTCTCTTTGCCCGCAACTGGTGTACTGGCGCAGGCGATGCATCGTACACACGGGTATCAATATGACTTTAATGCGATTGTGCTTATACTAGCTAGTCATATGTGTAAAGATGAAATAGCAGGTTGCGTTTAAGTTGATAAGGAGCATAGTAACGACGTAGCATGGTTGACACGGTGCAGTTTGAAAGAACCATAAGTGTCCAGTTTGGGCAGAATACTGTTAAAAACTCATGCAACTTGTTTGCATGTTTGTTTATTTGTTTGCAAAGTGATACCGAGCAAGGTGTTAATAAAAAGAAAGGAGAAAAACAGACGGCGTTGCTTTCACGTCTTAACAGCAGTAAGTCACTCAAGAGTACTGACTTCACAAACATCGTCAGAATGAGAATAAAGTAGGGAGCAATGTGTGCATTCTCAACAAAATTTTTGGCTTACACTCGTACTTCGTCTATATACTGAGTAGTCCTCATTATTGCGGACTGCTTGCTCTGGCTTAGAGGTGGAGCTTCTGACACCCCTCTACCGTTCCGCTTGAATTTCCTTCTCTATGAGATGCTATGAGGTTAGGAAACAGTTGGGTGTGTCCTCATTTTAAGCGTGTTGAGGGCCCTGGTATTTATGTCATCGATGCTGAAACCAAAGATACTGTATACTTTTCAGACGGAATCGTAATGAGCAAATATTGGCATATAGGTTTATTAAAGCACACCTGAAAGATGATTATTTTCACGATAACCACTTGAACAGCGTTTTATATAATTTCACATGCTGCGTATGACGACTGGAACTGAATTGTTGCCACCTTTAAAACGCACGACAGAATAATCCTGCTTGGGAGGATTGTTGATGTAAAAAACCCGCACGGTTTTGATGTGCGAGCAGAATAGTTTTGCGTAGCTTTTTCCGAATGATGGATGTTTATCGATGTCTTGTTAATTAAATTAAATTTATTTTCTGGCTGATTTTTTTTACCACAATTTGAACTATGTGAAACAAATTTTCGATGGGACTATCTGCATGTGCTATTGTTGGGGATCTACCGACTTGCAAGCATTGTCGTCTCTAAGTTGTACTGCACACGCCTGGATAATGTATTTAGCAAAAATATCTTGAAACGAGCGGCTTTGTTTCAGTTAAATCTAAAGAAGGAACGCGCGTGAACTCATCGCATAGACAGCTGAAAAGTGTTGAAACCTTGGTATCTTCTCCTCATAGTAGAAAATAGTAAAGCTTTTGTATTCTAGTCGTCCCCAACGCTAACCGCTCCGAATTTTTTCGACCATGTAAAGTATATAACTGCCCGCTTGCAGTGATCTAAATTTACTCCCTTCTGCACCCTAACTTCTTCCTTTGAAAAAATGTTCACTAACCTTAACACGCTATTGCGTCTACACAATTTCAGTGGTTTCAGTAGCTCCATCATCGTAGTGCGAATTGACAATTTCTCCTTATTATTGCATGTACGAACAGTTTCATCAGTCCACCAAGCTGAACTGCCAAGCTAAGTTACTAGGCATATGCAGACATTAATAACTGTTACTCAAGACTGACGTTTGAAATTACATTCAAGATTTTGAAGTCCTCTTTCGAGCCGTTTTGGGACACTGTGATTATCTTCTGCCTGGAGTTTGTGTGTAGGTTTCTCTGGGGCAGTCATATGGCAGTACTGGAGGTGCACAACTGAAAGCGTAACGAATAGTGTGACTATATTTCCTGATAGTCTTTAACTAATCTGCACAAGAAATATATTCTTTACACAGTAACTAACTCAACGCATTCTTCAGACACGGAAGTGTTATCTCCGTTTGAACATACCGTAATCACAAACCGCCGTACCGCAAACTTAGAAGTGGATAATGATATAAAGCTGTACTGTGTTACATTTTACCTGACAGTCGGGAA
Organism: Paragonimus westermani; assembly: GCA_008508345.1. Taxonomy (NCBI): domain Eukaryota; kingdom Metazoa; phylum Platyhelminthes; class Trematoda; order Plagiorchiida; family Troglotrematidae; genus Paragonimus; species Paragonimus westermani. Next base: position 50,126 of record QNGE01002463.1, on the reverse strand, counting down.
TCCATTGTATTCTGTGTGTGGTGCATCTATGATAAGGGGAAATTATCTGACGACTTTTCACCATAAACGGTTCATCCTTGTGACAATAGGGCGACAGTTGGGAAAGTCACGGGATGATGTACTTTGAAAATTAGCACAGTCATTTCGAGGAAACAAGGTGTTCCAATGAATAGGCGATGGGGCATGAAACCAAATCGAAGAAACACAAGCGTAGCTCTAAATAACGGAATGACAGTCATTACACAAAAACATTTCATCCTCAAGACTAAACTTTCACCTTCTACTCTGGTATATTGGAAGAAACTTCATTATTCTCAGATACTCGGGCGTCTAGTATTAATCCTGATCGTTCAGTACGTTACATACAGGAACAGGTAGGGAATTTTAACGTCACCCTGTTTGTCACTATACAAGTGAATTTATTTGTAATGTCAGTCGCATTTTTTTGACACTGCTGTGTCCAACTCGACTGCCCTACTGGTGCGACCGCTACGGTGAATGATTAGAGCATTGGCATATATCAAATCCTCCGTGGGCAATGGGGCTGTTGGAAGCCACTCCAGGCGATTTGCGACCGTACGGCTGTATAAGCTCTGCATCAGCTATCGTTTGTCTCTGCCCTTCCGCCAACAATCATGTGCATGGTACCAGTTGCTAAGAGTTGCTCGCTGTCCTGTGCTCGAAATTCGTCAATTAGTGGTGTTGGGAAAAATTAGGTTTTTAGCTCAGTCAGAATATTGTAACAATGATTTTAGCTGGTTATCCGGAAGCCGTTCTGTGTTCACCTCGAATAGTCAGGTCCACATTTGACGCACGCTATCCAGTTGAAAATTTTCTGTTCTGCGGCATGCACTCAGAGTTACGTGTTTGGTTATCAGTTGCGCACATTCGCGTTTTTGTAGACCGTGTTCGCTAAACCCGTTTAAGAAACATGCTGCGTTTATAGGTTACTAACCAGCAATGTTATACGAATGTTCGTATTGCAAGTGGGTGTAACGGAATACAATTACATTTGCCACATTAAACCGCATTATATCCACATGGGAACATAAACTGATCAATGAGAAGAAAAGGTGGTATTGGAATCACTGTTGATAGAACACTTGCATAAACTTTTGTACTGTTTGTAACATGCCAGCTTAGCCCAGCTACACAGGTTTATCTATGTGAGTGCTTTGTAACTTTACTTGTCCCCACTTATATTCCACTAGCATGTGTTAAATTGGGAGCTCAAAACTAAAGCAACGGAATGAGTTTTTGAAGTTACTCCCAAAAGCTCTTCCAACAATTTAGTAGATTTTTCTTGGAACTAACCCATTGCAACAACCCGGGAAATTACTTAATAGGCGCACACGTTTATAGGTTGTTGCGAGGGGGGGGGAGGAAAATCTTTGTGCATTTTTGGCTCCGTGCTGTTTGGTGAAAAATAGTTTAAAGGTTTATAATTGTAAAGAAAAAGGTATGGAAATAAATAAAAAGGGAATTCAATGAAGCCGCTGACTGCAATCATATCAGAAACGAACACTGAAACACGATGAAACAAAATTCAGTCAGACATACGTGGGTGACGATCTGTGAGCCTGAATCAACGTAGCGGTTGGGAAGTTGGCACTGCCAGCTGTCTGTCACGTATGTGCTGATGGAATGATACTTTGAAATCCTAAGCTGACTCTTTCGTGACCACAGAATTCAGAAGTACATTCTAATATAAACATACACTAACTGCGAAGCATTTTCGTCCGGAAAATAACTTCCTTATTTCATGACCGCAATTCAGCGAGTGACCCCGTGAGCGTCCATCCTGGTTTAGTGGGTGGAGATGCGTTAGTAAATGATCCGGGGTGTGGAGTATTTTGTGGGTAAGAATTAGGTCTCTCCTGAGATGTGTATAATTAATTGTGGATTGACCGGATTTTGCCAGTCTTTCTGAGTAGGGTGTTTTCTTAGTGGTTCATATCTGAACACTCTCAGTAAGTGTCATATCTTTCTGAAGATGAGGAAGACCGGTTTGTGTGTCCGTTTCTAGGTGTATTTGACTTATGGAGGTGGAAGAAGTTGGAACCACTTTAGCGTGGGAGATTTCACAAATTCTTCCTAGAGTGTCCGTGGGCACTTGCACCTATATAATCAAAGTTACACAGTTTGTAGACAAACTCAAACCGTTTCACATTACGGTTCCTAAGTCTCGGTCGCATGCTACCAAGGAAGCAGTCAGTAGAATTTGAGCGGCAAGTGTGCATGCCTTTACACTTGCTGACATTGAACGACAAGTTATCTTCTATGGACCACTGACTTAAGCACCTCAAGTCGTTTTTAAATATCACTGCATCTTCCGGGTGCTTTAGAACTCTCAAGAGGTTTCTGTAATCAACATAGAGCAATATCTGCGATTTGACTTTACGGGGTATTTCAAGAACAAAAAGAATGAATGACAGGCGTTCTGATATTGATGTTTGTAGAACGCCACTTTTGGTTGAAAACCAGTGCAACAGCTATCCATTCATTTTAAATTTGAACCTATATCCAGTCAGGTAATGCCCTAACCAGGTGAGCAGGCGCTCATCAATGCCCTAACTATTCAGCTTCCTTAGTAGGAGGATTGATCAAACCTGTTGAAGAATTCGAAAAGGTCAAGCAGAACCATGTTTTTGGCCAGTACCGCGTCGGCAGCCTTTGTCCAAACATTACGAACGATCAACAGATTTACGATGCATGACTACTCATTATGAAAGTCACATTGTTTCCTGATGATGTGCTGAAGGTCTTCAATTTTAGCCAGGATAGTCATCTAGTAACCTTGCAGCTACTTTAGAGACTATTGAAAGCAATGCTATTGACGGATATATTGTGTCATCTCATTCGCCTTTGAAGAAAAGTGTAACTGTGAATTACTTCCGGGCTCTCGGTAGACGGCCGGCTGATAAGGAGCCAATGAAAAGAACCGTAAGAAGTTCTGCTAATTCGGTGGCTCAGATTTCCCGAAAGAAAGAGGATATCAAGTCTGCACCGGGTGATTTGACTCCGATTAGTGATACTGAAATTTGGGGTAATTTAGTTAAATTGCTATAGGTACACCCGAAACTCGCTCGTGGTCTACAAACACTCACACTCATGTACTCCTTTTCTAGTGTTTTGGCATTATCAACGTTTGCTTTGATAAGTCCATCAGATGTTTGTAGTTGCGAAAAACCAACCTTACTCCTCGTGGATGCTGCATCTTCGCCGCTGCAAAGCTTAGGATTCACATCCAGCTTCTGGGCAATACCGCCTCGATATTAAACTCGATGTTCTTCTCTAACAACCATGGTATGGTTGCGCCACATGAAAAGCTCAGCAAATGCAAGTTCAGTCTGTTCTAATCGGCACCTTTTCCAAGATAAACGATTCCGTGTGATCAAACGTATGATTCTAACCCGTAGACATCTAAGCTTTTTGTTGTAAACAGCTTCGGGGATTTCTTTAACAACGCGCTACCAGTGCTGACCAAGCTGAGTGTTGTGGGGAAGTTAGGTCATCCAACTTTGCAAAGCTGTGTTTTCATCCTTCGAAGTTCGCCTTGTAATTATCCTTTGCACCAGTATTTTGAAAAAATATCTTCTCGTTTCACCTAGAAGGCTGAAGCTAATTATCTCATGTTCACTACAGTCATTTGTAACTGTGACAACTCGGTTGCCCATCATGTCAGCCTCATTGGCAGGAATGTAATCAGGAAAGAACGGTGTTTAGCCCACTTGCCGTTTTGTATGATTCTGAACATGCTAAAATATTTCAGCTTCGAATGCAGCCTGAAAGAAATCTTAGCAGTACTGAACAAATGATTCTCGAAGTCTAGCTTCGGGAGACTAAAATCTGCCATGTCTAAATTTGAGCGTAACCAATGACGGCATTTGAAGCGCAACTCTGCGAAAAGCCATGTCAGCATCCTTGTGAGCAGAAAACGTTCTGTCAGTCACAAGAATCAAAGAAGTGACGTTTCGAATGATGTTAATTACCTTTCAAAGTGATCGGTTGAAATACAGCAGCATCTTGTCACAAATACTCGAGGTCATTATATGTCATCCCCAACGGAGAGCGTCAGCACCTCTTCTACCAATTTTTCTATTACTGAGAAAAACCATCATACCGGGGATAAACAGTTTTTCTTCACCTGAAACCCTTCTGAATGCTTGCTATAAGTGGGTTTCACTGCGAACATAGGTCACCAAGCTCGTCCAGTTTAATAAAAATTGAAACCGGGTGGGTGCAATACACTACCGCAGGGCAGTTTCACTGCCTACATTATGTATAGTAAATGAATCTACTTAAACAGGGTCATCAAGTGAGGAATGCCAAATCGATATATTGCAGTGTACCTTAAAGCCATCATCCCCTATTGGAACGGTGACGATTCGGTGTTTTTAAATTTCCCAAACTGAGTTTGACACTCCTGTGGAGGTCACATGGGGCAAGAATATGAGCAACTCTATTGGATTTCGCAGCAGTATACGGTTATCCCTGCTTTAATCTGATGTTTCTCGGTCTATCAGAGGGGTATGTGGTTCCAGCGGACAACCATAGGACGGCTGCAAATTAGGCTGGATGCACCTGTTGTGTCGTTTTATATGTTAAGAAAGTTATTCTTAGAGGTTGAGGAGCAATTTAATGTTGTATTTCTTTACATCCTCCACTCTTAAAGGCGATGGTGAAGAAATAAAAAAGAAGCTGTCTGGAGGCACAGCGTGAAAGAAACATTAGGATTGTTTGACAAGAACGAAATACTCCCATACTTTCACTCTATATCAATGTTAGTGATTCTTCAGCCTTGTTATAACATCATTACTGCATGCCTTTATTTTTACAATCCAGAGCTTAAGATTTTTAAGCGTACCATCCTAAAAGTTTGCCAAAATTATTTCTAATCGTTGTTACCGAATCTTCATGCATAGTTGCACGTAAAATATTCACGATATTTGTTAGCGAATTTAACCAGAAAAATAGATGTCTCGTCAGTAAAGCATACAAGGGTCGCATTAGAACGCACGGTAAGAGTTACAACAGAGCATCATTTACCATTCAGATGTAGACGTTTTCCGATAAAATTTACTATGAAGCTTACCACAGTTGGAAAGTCAAAATTGTGTCAGTCCATTGCTGTGGACCTAGATTTGTAATAATATTGTCAGTTTTTCGTTTAGTCATGAAGGGTAGAAGGTCCTCACTGCTGGGAATATTGTAAAACCGCGTCTGATATACCCCGGCCACTATTTACTGCTTGTAAATCGAGGGCTGCAAATCTAACATTAGGTATGACCGAATTATCGAATCTGAACGCTCAACCACCCTCGCTTGTGAGCAATGATCAGTTTGTCCGCAAGCACTACTGATAAGCTCTAATGAGAGCGAAACTCTAATCTAGTGCTTCTTTTCGAAGGAGGCTGGCTGGAAAGTCTATCTGAATGTGAAGGCTGCAATCAAATGTGAGTGATGGTCAACTGGGAAAATAAACCAAATCCCCGATTACTCATCATTAGCCTGCAAATCTGTCTAAAGTATCACTTCACTGAAATTTCGCGTAATGTCGGTCGAAATTGAGCCTTAACCTATCAACCCATCATGCAGTTGTTTACGTGTTTCTTTTTAGTCGCCTTCAAATAAACAAGATTAGTTTACCGACTGTTACCTGCCCGATATAATTTTCATGCATCAGCAGCTTGTTTGAATTCTTACTTATAATCTTACTGATATTTGCTGCAAGACAAACAACAATTCTTCCAGATTTAAAGTGATCTTTGAAGACTTCCAGGAGCAGTATTGTCTGAAAAAGCCACCGTTTCAGTTATTCTTTCATCTTATACTCTCACGGTCTGCCTATATTTAACAACCCATACCTGCTAACAGTGTTAGTAACGGCAGGAGTTGTTTTTTCCTACTTTTGGTAAAACTGTATCCCCAGCAATTGATTGTTTGCAAGTGGGCTGACTGTATCTACTAATGTACGTAACTGCTCTCCAGCTTCTCTCAAAAACACACCGTGGAATGTACGCTGACGTCGGTTCGCGTTTACCGGTGATCACTTTCGTAAACTCCCCATTGCTTATTTACAATAGAGATTTTTTTTATTCTTCTCGGAAGCTGTAGATTGGGATGCAACACCAGACTTTGGTTACTGAAATACCTACTTTATGGTGAAAATCTATAATTTTCAAGTGACAGATCAACCACTGAGTGTTCTGTACATCATGTCACGATTTTTCAGATTGTGTTCATTTCTGAACTATTTTTTAAGTCCTCAGCCATATGATATGAAGAATGTCTACAGTTTAGGATAATTTTTGCCTGAATATCTTCAAACAAATTTTGGTGAGGTGGAATTTGATTCAAGCCATCATTTTTTATTTAATTCGTTGCTAGTCGGTGATAATCTTGTATTCATACAGAGATAGTTGACCAAAATTTTATATGAATGTGAGAAACCTAACGGATTGGTGACCATCTTTGTTATAGAGTTAAACATAAGGGAGACCAAGCCCTCCGGTGAACATAATTTTCGCACAGTTCTGGCTCAAGATAGGCAAAGTGGACAAGCTTCAGTGCATCGCCTTTTCTAACTGGGCATTCTGTAAACAATAGGGTTTTAGCTATTGAAGTATACGGAAGCTTCCGTAAACCGGGGAAGTTTGATTTTATCTTTCTGTCACCACAAGAAACTTCTTGTTGCGTAGGCAAAAGAATAAATTTCTGTAAAACCCTGCGTGTCAAGTCAACTTGGTGTTCGGAACATTCGTCACAATCGATGAAGGACTGTACACACTGGGAATTTGAGATGGTGTCTAACAAGTCCCAAATTTGCAAATTCGGTGTCACAGTTGCATTATCAGAACCACAAATACACGCGCTTGTTGGGAGATGTCACAGGGCACTATTCAGTTGAAAGTTCTGCTTGTGTTCTTAATCTGGTTAAACGTCCGGTAGCCTGATTAAAAATGAACTAATATAATTTGTATAATCAAACACTGCACAATTTTTACATTTTTCTTGTGTATAATTAGTTATACCTGCAATGTTATTAAAAATGAGTGTGCTTATGTCGTACGCAAATGAAAATTTTTCCACTGATTCTCACATTCTTCACTATAGATGTCCGGTATTATTTATAACCGGTTCGTTGTCCTCGCAACGTCGAGCATGTCGTCAGCTTTATGAGGATCTAACCAAAGCGCAGAAAAACAATACTGACCGTAATTCAAACACATGCGAGTTTATTGTGGTAGATGGAGTGGCAAACGTGATAGCTGAGAGAGTAAGCATTGTGATTTTACTGAAACTAACTTTGCTCTCTACGCCACATGCTACGATTAATGTGTTTTGTAGCCATTTCTCTCACGTTTTTACGTAATATTCAACTGACCTCCTGGTTCACCTAAGATTCCGCCGTACTTTTTACTACAATTAACTAATTTTAAATGGGTTTTGAATGGCATCAGTTTCCGATTTTCAAATGAAAACTGTTTTATTGTTGACAAGATTCCAAAACGTTTTCATCCGATTACTTTTGTAAAGTCAAAAACAGAAATCATCAATGAAACTTCTACTCGTTGTTAATTTGTTGCAGTTTTAAAAAGTTACGCATTTACATGTGAAGATTGATGCGTTTTTCCTTCTGCTGTCTTCATTTAATGCTATGCACAGAATCAGGCTGTAGTCGGCGCGAAGTATTTGATAGGTTATTTACACTTGGAAATGTATGATTTTGGAGAAGTCCAGCTCTGTCATTCCTTTCTGGGCAGCTGTAGTTTTTGCCAAGTTGCATGCATTAAGTAATAAACCAAATGGGCTAAGAGTTAACTCAATTATAAATGAGCATTGATTTGTCCTTCTATAAAACTGATGAAAGTTTAGATGATCTAGTTCGCTGTTAACCGAAACTGGAAACTTTCATGTCTAAGTCTGAGCAGCAGACAGTACTCCTACTAATTCACTTTGAATGACGTTAGCAAAATGGCAGGATTTTATAATACATTTGGTGAATCTAAATTTTGGCTTCTCGAGAACTCTTTTCTAATGTCGAAGCACTCCCTCCATGCTTCTGTGAAAACCACGAGACATGATATTTCAATCTAGAAGTTCGTTTTGAATATCTGGTTTTTAGACTTCTGACATGGGTTGATTGTTAATTTTTATAAGCAAATGGTATGTTCTCTGTCGGCCGTTCCAATCCAACCTTTGTTCAGGACATTTTTGAGATGTTTGAGATACTGTTTGCATCTTTAATTTTCCCGTAAAACAATCTACCTTACACGAGAAGTAAAAGAACTCAACAACAGACTTATGGTTGTACTACGGAACTAGTTTCACGCCTGCAGGCTGCTAAAGTATCTGCGATGTTTAGCGTATTATTTTCAATACGCAAAAGTTTGTTTTGTACATTAACCGCCGTCCCAATAAGCCATCGTATACGTTCTGATAGCTTCATAGCTTGGATCCAGCCCACGTCTCCAGTTCGGGTCAAGTTTCTTGCAACTGGTACAAAGTTGGGTTAATTATCAGCATAAGTAACAACTTGGAACATTTCTGACGACGTTTTTGACCTAGTGATAATAAGCACCTCATAATCGCAGATGGATGTCTGTTTTTGTCTAGGTTTTTTAGGGCAGCTAATGTTTGGTTAAGAGTGGACAAGCGGTAGTAGTTTGCTGAAGGTCAAAAATGCGTACTTTGGTGAATTTCTCTATATTGTAAAATTGATTTAAACGCTTCCTCCGACATTTTATCGGAAGACTTCACTTTCCTATGTTCGTTCAGAAATACCATGTCTGATGCTTGTTAAGTGACTTTTTGAACAGCAGTTAATATGTGTTCGATAAGCGCAAGTGAATTAGTTACTAATGACACCGCGTCAAAATTAATCCGGTTGCGTACAGGCCATTCTTCTTCGTATATAGATAATCTGGTTAACCGATGAAACATCATTAGTTTTCTCACATTCTTCTTACTTTCAGCCGGATAAATTAATAAGCAGCATGCAGTTCTTCCTTCAAGGTCTTGGGCTGAGTAAGTAGTATCCGATCAATTTGGATGTGCATTCTGTTGTATATGGTTAACAGTGAACATAGATATTTCATTCTGTTCTCGCGATCATTAAAATATTCACCAACTTTTAGAAGAGCTCGGAAAATGCGCAAAATTATCTAAAATTTCGAAATTTTGTAAGCATTGACTATCCGCACTTATTGGGAAACTTGAAACCATTACACAGGTCATTTGGATATATGTTTTGAATCTAATCACTAGTGATTGTAGACCAAACTCTGACTTGGTACCTAAAACGAATACCTTGTACGGTTGAACTTGTACATTTTTTGGGTTACTGCAGTGTTAAACAAGCAATGATGGACTGTACGGCAAACTGGGAATTTTATTTGAATACAACGTGAGGCGTGGTCAAATTTTGACACCTATCTCGACTGCTTTCCGAAAGCTCCGTCAAACTACTTCAAATGTTAACCCAGTTTTTTTAACATTTATACAGATTGGAAATCAGGCTGTGAACAAAGACTTCTCTAATGGGGGCCTAGAGTTGAGCTTCTTTCCGAATATGCACTCTTATTTGGTAGATGCAACAGATCGAGCTAGATGATGATATCACCTAACTACGTTCATGCTTATGTTTATCAAAGTGATTTCTGTACGCTATATCCCATTGAAACTGCGAATTTCTGAGCCAGATATATATACTTTATTGCTCAGATTGTTTAGCAGATTTGAAGATTAAGGTGACACCCAATCGTGAAACGTCAGGGCTTTGGTGCATCCGATCAGGGCGACAGGCATGCCTAAACGTGGCGAGTGCTGTATCAGCTAAACACCAAGCTACGTCAGGAGCTCAGAAATTTCACGTTAGCCTTCGGTTGCCCAACTGTCCCACTGTCTCATATGGAATCCACCAAGTGATCCAGGGACCGACTGACCTGGCAGGATTTCCCGAACAGTTTACGTTGTGTAGTGGATCGTAGAGTACATAGTTATCATTTACCGTAGAGGTGACTCGTTTTCTAGGAAGTTGGGAAATGAACTGGCCGGGTTGATCACAGTTAGTTAAAATAGCGGAATCCTCCATTCGTCATGTCTTGAAAAAATATTTATCAAGCATAATTATTTGTCAGCTTAATATGTTTCGCTTGTAGTAACTGTCCTACAAGGTGCAAAAGTCCATTTGGCACTAAACTAACAATTAGTGCTTGCTTGGGCAACAACTGGTCAGTAGGGCTGAAGTGAACTCATTCTATAACAGCTCCATGAGTTAAAATCAGTTAATGTTATTCTACTGAGAATGATTGTTTTAGTTAGATCAAGTCCAGCTAAACGCCAGCTTTCAGCGGTGCGCAAAAATTACGTTCGAATGAATGGAGTCTTCTGTAAACAAAAGAGAGGGTGTTTGAAGAGTTTCGGATGTACAGCTTGTTGAGCCTACGAACTTTTATAACGTGACATTTTAACAGGCCACGTTTAAATTTTTCGGTACATGTATAACAAAAGCACACACTTTTCTCTTCAGCATATCACTTCAAAACCACTTATTTATGAAAATATGCCAACATTGTTGTTAAACAGTATATATCGAGATCACAATCTATGCTCATTTGAAAATGAGGCGACACGTGATCCTCTGTGTCTGAATCAGAACTGCCATCAAAAGTTTAATAAAATATTTAAACGCATCCAAGCTATTTCAGAAAGACTTCATACTTATTTATGTTCAGAAGTTTCATTTCAAAGTGTGTGATTAGTCTGACATTACTATTTAATCTAGAATACAAATTTCGAGGCGCTGGCCTAAGGACATATGGACCCTTTGGCACCTAATTTTTTCTTTAGAAATCCTTTGTCGGATGCTTGTTTCCATCTCCCTTTCAAGATGAAGTTATCTGTTTTTCTGTTTTCAGTGAGCAACTTGAAATTACAGAAGAATCCTTTGCAGCTGAATCGCAGGATGTCTATGGAAGATTATGATCGTCCACTAGGGAAAATGCACTTTGTTAGTAGGCTTTCCCATCGGCTTTCGGAAGAAGCGGAAACGTAACAACAACAATCCCGTGCAATTTGGACACAGTAGTAATGATATCTGTCCTGACACTTTTTGTGTAGCTAAACACTGGTAAACAATTTGTCATTCCCCCCGCTGTTCGAATTTCACGCCAATCTTTGAACATGTCGAACCAAAAGTAAAGCGACTTCACTGTCATCACTACCAAATTACGTTACATTTCTGAACTTCAACATTTTGCAGAAATCACACACATTTCCGTGAGCAAAGTAATGTCTCGCGAAACTTACCAGCAAGATTGTGTAAACAGAACAAATTTATTGTCACGTGTTTACATGTTGAATTGAACACGAAAACATGTTGGTTAACGTACACGTACGATTTTATTAAACGAAACACAAAAGCTATCATTACGACCAGTTGAACTGTTTTTACTACTAGATAATTTGTTCTTCTACTTGCAGTATAACATTAAAAAGTAGTTCTTCCTAAATATAAAGGTGAACGCTCATGTTTATCGCAATGTTTCGTTCACGCTTCCCCCAAAGTATATACATGGTTGAGAATCGCGAAAATTTCTATTGCGTATTACGCATAATTGGGTTCTTGAACAAAGCTACCATCAATGATCGGTAAACTACAGGTAATGGTGTTTGACTTCATCATTTCGCACACTGCACCACCCGCACTTACGCAGGGAATAAAAATTTCAACCACATACTTCAATAAAGAAAAAACAAGTTCTGAAATCTTTAGATACTGACTCATTTGCGAACTAAATATGCTGTTTACCTATGGCATCGGCCACGAAATCACTCGTATGCTTACCGCAAATTTTGGCCGGTAAACATACTGCGTATACCTCTACAACTTATAAAATTATAATGCCGCCTACTAGCATGAGACAAACTCAGTTCCTGCACAGTTCCATTTAATGTTGCCGAGCACAGCAATGACCTACGAGCTGAATCAATTTTATGATAGACGGTACAACCAACCCACAAATGAGTTGGCCCACAAAACCATGAACTCTACACATTAGTACACAAGGCTGTTTAAGTCGTTTTAAACGAACAAAAAAACGAGTAGAAAAAGATAGCTGCTTGACGCACACATTTCACTGTGACTCGTTTGTTCAAATTAAACATTTACGATTAGGTGCTAAGCATGTGGTTGAAAAATGTCACTAAGTTCACTACAACGGAAAGTTCTCGAACGACTGTCTGTGAGTGAGCAAAAATGTCTTTGGTCTACTGATGGTGGCTGCTTACGTAACCAGTACAAATCCATTGGAATGGTTTTGTAGGATTGGATGAACGAACTAAGTCAGTAACACGACACTTAGATAGAAAATATCCAGCGACCATATACCCGATTAATTTCCTGTTTTGAAGGTATTGCTGTCTTCTGGTGACGCAAACTTTCACATCTGTTCGAAGAGTGCTCTTTCATCTGGAGGATTAAACTTTTCTATTCTGCTGTAAACTATTGTGGAGTTACATGATAGCTTCCAAGTGCAAAGTGAAGTAATTCCGCAAGTCGTTAATCGTGGTTGAAGACGTCGGCTGTTCCGGGAATCAGTCGACCACGCATAATTCAGCTGCGGTAGCTTTTCCGGTAATCAGGACATTTGATTTTTATGTTTACCCGAAGCATGAAGTGCCCACGTTCAAAAGACAGCTAACCGAGAACCCTTCTTTTTGCAGGGACAATCTGTACGCATCGTGGCTTCTGTGTGCAGTATCCTATTAGGATCCTCTAAGTAATTGTAAGGTTTCAATTCGAACATTTTTCTACCAAGTTGGTCCGTGAGACTGTCTGCTGTGGCATTTCTTCTGACTCTGTTTAATGGCGCACGTTTTTATATTACTACTGCAATCTTAACGACGTAGTATAAACCACGTAGCTCAAAGAATTAAGTTGAAAATCCGCTGAAATTTGCAATATCAACAAATAGTTTTAGCCGTGTTAACGATCGGAATAAATTATGAGTTAACGTTCAGCACCGGTTGATTGTGAAGTGGTTATCAGCATAATATCTGTTTGTTCTGAACCATACGGCTTGCAACAAGATCTTTCAGATTTCGATTATAATGAGTGTATTTAGTGAGCTATTCGCACCATTACGATTTCAAAAGAGGATGCCTTCAAATGTGACAAAAACTTTCCGAGAAGCTGACGGTGAAACAAAAATCGGCCTAAAGTAAAGTTCGGTCACAAATTAGAACCTGGATCAATAGTTCCTGACAACTAAATCCAAGAGGCTTCTCTATCTTTGGGTGAGATGCACGCAGTGATAGTTTACTGCCTATTCAGTCTGTCTGTTAGACTGTAAAGAAATCGGTCGCTTGACATTTTGTAGATATTGTTCTCCTGGTTGAGGCAAACTTAAGGCAACTTTACCTTGCAGGTCTCCGACCCGATTTCCATATCCTGGTCACAATAAAATGCCTTGTAAATGAGTCAATGGCTTTTCTACCGAAGGTTTGTGAGGCAATTCTATGCATCGTCATTTCCTGGGCTATATTTAGAGACAATTCAAAGAGCTATCCCTTGAGGACTTTGCCTTTAACACGTTTGAGAATCATAAAACAGACGGTGGGGTATCCATAGATTTTAAATCCCACAAAATACCTGGTACGATTTCGTTTACCGCCGGATCGGAAGCAGTATTGTTTATCCTGCCTCCTTCAAGATTGTCAGCGGTTTTCATCACAAAATAAAATCAATCATACATGATCTGTGCAATGTGAATATACCTCAAAATTGTGCACATTTACTTCCTTAGATTCATAGATAACCACTTACCATCTGACTTCGCGAAAATCAGCACCAGCCACATCCACAATAAGAACTATGCGACCTGTGAAATACAAACCCCTCGAGTGTAGAAAACTTTAGTTTAAGGATGATAAAAGACTGTAATTTGTCTATAAATTGTAGGGTTGTGGCTAAATAGCTAAAGCTAGCACTGACTTCAAAACAATGGTCTGTGAACGATTTTGGCTGCGAGCTTTGTTGGATACCAGACCATTGAACCAGACGTACAGCTTTCTTGCTTGCATTAAAAAAATGCATGGTTATCATTGGAAACATCCGTAAGCAGACTATTATTCAGTCCTTAATCTCAGAATGGAATGCATTGGGTTTCTGAGAAGCGCTTTTTTTTAACACGCAGTACATTCCACTTCACTGTTAAACTTACCCTGTGAAGCTGCATTCACTACCCACTCAATTCAGTTGTTCAAAACTCTTAGTCACATCCTAGACGCAGTCACAAGTCGCTTCCTGCGTCCGTTCACCAGTGTATCCGTTTGTTTTCTTGACTGTTCTACTCTGTGTCTGTCGGTTGTATAAGTATTCTGTTTCAACTTGGTGGCCAGTTGGACAAGAATGTTTGTGTTCTTCACGTTTGGTTGCTTTTCTCCTATCTGACTCGTCCGACAAATGTTCTCCCTAGATCGGCGTCAAACTATGAATTACTGAGGCATCAATCGTCCTGTATGTTTTGTATGCTAGTGGAATTATTAACCTACTGTGTTAGGTGAATAACTAAGTTCAGCTATAAGACGTCCTAGTTGCCACAGGTAAGCAGGTAATCTGTCCTTTCGGAGTTTCATTAAAAGTGAATCAGGTCTTTGAATGTTCCCCAGAACATGTGCAAAGCAATAAGTGTGAAGAACAAAATTCTTCGCTGTGAATGCAACTTTTGAAGGCAGAGCAGACAAATCAGTCAGCTGCACATGTTGTTACGTTGGTGAAACCTGATAGAAAGCGTCCTTCAAAACATATTTGTTTTTAAGGGCTAGTTTAGCTAATGGTGGTGCATCTAATTTGAGTTAAATTCGTGTGCAAATGAAGTTAGGATTGTATCTCCCAACCATACTTTGTACTTTGAAAGAATAGCCATCTTTACGGTCCACACGCAAGAAGATCAATAGGAAAATCCACCTACTCCTTAGTTTAATAAAACGTATTTATAACCGTCATCATTTTTTGCCTTTCTTTTATTCACAACACATATGATGCTAAGTTAAACAAGACGTTATAAGAAGTTGTTTGCGATCAAATTTCGATGGAATATGATTCCGACAGTCCACATTTAAATTCATGTTTATGCCACACTACCACATGTTCTTTGGTCATGCTACAGGTTTTTATTCTGGCATGTCCAATTTCTAGCGTTTAACTTGTGTAACCATTGAAGACAATATTAAAATTGCAGCTAAGGAACTTATTTCAAGCCTATTCATGTGAGGAAGTCACAACTCAGCAAACGCTTAATACTTTCAGTAACGCTGCGCCTTACTTATAGCTAAGTTCCGGAAGTTTAAAAGCCGATTGTCAGCGCTTGATAGTAAAGTTGTGGCAAATAGTAGCCGAATTTTTTGGATGAAGGTTCGGAAACCAAGATTATTAAGTGCTCAATAAAACCAAAGTCCTCATCGTCGTCTTGGTAGAAAATATCACAAAACTCAACAACTCCGATTCACTTTTAAACTAAACAATTTCAAGTTATAACATTGTATTTCTGCTCACCAGCAACTGAGTTTTCCCTTTTTCAGAACTTACTAATGACCTCTTAGTCCTCAGCCACACACATTTTGCTCTGGTTGTTCTGTTCAGCAACTAGGTTTCAGAGTCAGTGTATTTATTGGGCGAATTTACGTCAGTTGTCTGCCCCCCCCCATCTCCGGACCACGTGGTATCGGAAACTGCTAGACCATTTGGCGAATACTGACTTCCGACACCTGAGCACGCACACCGCACTGAAGAATGCCTGTGATACTCGGTCTAATAGCTTCCTGTTATGCAGGTAACTAAAACTTGTGTGTGAGCTCGTGATGTGAGCTTGTCAGTATTTTAGCATACCACATTGGTGACACCGAAAACGCTTAGAGGGTCCAGCGGTTGGATACAACTTGTGGAAAGTGACAGACTAACAGTGACAAAAAAACAAACAGTACTGTCCAGTGGGTAATGTATTGCAAAGAATTAAGTTGCACTGCCCACCACCTTCGAATAGGTGATAATCAGAAGAATGATTCTCCTGCTCACTGACATGAAACGGAAGCACACCAGTCGTTGATTTCCATTCAGTAAATGACAAAACGTTGAATTACGTTCCTTATTTGCGAAAACATTGCCAGTGTTCTTGTGAGAAATACAATTTCAAATCCCACCTCCTAGCACTCGCTGTTGTATTAAATGGTTGTTCCACACTGGCATATCTTCAAACGCTCTGTAGCGAAAATGAGGAGCAAATTTCTATGTTCTCTCAAACAACTTCGTGGAGTCTGGTTTTAGTACCCACCCAAAGAAAAGTCAAATCAGTCAGGTGAAGATGTTTTACCGAAGTTCTCAAAAGCCACCTTGCATACCGACGCAGAATCTTACGTTCATATGTTGTAAACGGAGGATTAAGAATGTTCGCTCGTGCGTTTCCTCTTTATATCAGTCGAGAAAAATTATGTTCCCGAAAGAAACAGAAAAGAATAAAACAATACTTAACTAAAGCCACCGGCACGTAATCATGTCAGCGTGGCAAATTGTAAAAAACGAAAACGTTACTTGAGATGTGAACACTTAGTGATCTATGGAAGTAGGCAGGAAGAGTATCTGAAAAGCTTGTAGTGCAATTTGTCTGTCAAGTTTTGCCCACCAAATAAGGTTTTACTACGGTTAGCCAATTTAGCCGCGACCACAGAATTGGGCAGTGTCAGAAGCTCAACTGTGAAACAGTGCTGTCTAAGGAATGATCTACTAATTCCATCAATTTTTTTGCAAATGCTGTTGATTACCGGGAGGAGGTCTACCAATGGATGACTTGCGATTTCCAGTTTGCGGTTGGGAATTAGGTCTGCTCTGGATTTATCTTAATGCATTGATAAATAAATTAAATCCACCAGTGATTTTGGATATGCGATTTTCTGAGCCCGACGGTGAACACTTTTCGTAAGTATCAAATCCTTTTGACGAAAAGGACGGTGGGTCCATATTTTGATTCATAATTATGAATTGTTTACAGAGACCAGAATGCTGGATTGAACTTTAGGGAAAAGGTTTTACAGACCTCTCCCAGAAGATGCAAGTGCAAGTTGCATATTCTTGTCTGTGACTGCATAATTTGCAGGCAACCGTACATTTTCTGTCACCAGGGCTCTTACGTCTTGTTTGCATACGGATGTGGATAGCCCTATGTCGAAAAGGTAATGGTCAGCTTCATTTGAATGAATTATGTGTGTAATTGCATTTTTTGACCACTAGTAGCAAATCGCTTTCTGTGAGATCGCTCAAATCTCTGCACAGGATTTTCATTTCTTCTGGACAGGACAACTCGCTAGATCTTATTGTCTCTGACGTACAGCAATGTTTGTAATTAAACCACGTGTGATGGCACAGAAACCAAAAGGATGAACATGTTTCGTGAGATAAGACTGCGTAAAGCCTATATTTTCAGGAACTTGACTGATACCGTCCCTTCGTTCTGAAGTTGAGTCTAGTTTAAGTTAGGTATCACTCAAATCTTCCGAGTGATCGCTGATCTAAGCCACATCTACATTTGTAGCGTTAACCCCATGGTAGATTTCATGCTGCGAGATGCCAGTCTGGATTACAGCGTATGTTGGGACTCCATTACAGAAAGCTTCAGGACTCTTCCTCAACTGCTGCTCGAAACCACGATTGTAGCCACACCGATTCCCTTCGACAGCTGTGGTAGGATTGTCAGGTGTGACTTACTCAACATATGCATTTTCAGTCCTATTTGTTTATCGTTTCATGCCGCACAACTCACTGCGATCAGACGTTCAGTTCTAATTTCAGGCTTCTCAGATTTGTGCTAAGCCGTTAACATTTCCTTCGGATATGGTCTTAATGGAAGCGATCTTCAAGTGATGACCTTAACTGAATTTGTTGATGAGGTTGAACTAACCGACCATGCTGGGCTGTTCTCAGCTCTAAGAAATTCACCACGTAGTACACCTTTGTACTCACAATTTGGGAAATACCTTGTCGGTTTCAGTGGTTAACTTGAACTGTTCCGTGACCACGTTAATCTAGTGGACTAGTAATTGTTGTGTAGTCGACCAAGTTTACCCCGTCGTAAACAAATAATCACGAAAAAATGACCGTTGATTCACTTACCAACAAGTAGGATCTTGGACATTTTGAAATAATCCAGTTTTCTTTCCATCATAGAAAGATCATATGATCACGTTCTCCTTTAAACTGACTCCTAGTGGGTTTTTTAAACCCCTGTACTGAAGTCGACATATGTGTGAAGGTTGTTTATTGGTTATAAAGCTGGTTTGAGATAAAATTGTGCATGGTACCTTGATTGTTCTTACTATCTCTAAGTTGTGTTCTGAATACATAAGAAGTGAATTTTTACCGTTAAGCGTTCGAGGCTTGTTTTTCAATGATAACTCTGAATGTTATGTCAATACTGAACAACTCAAAAGTCGATTTTTAAGGCCTCAAATGTTGCAACGTTGCTTAGCTAACGCCTTCATCACGCAGCGTCTGCACGCCCGGTGACAACTGTTTCGACACACTGCAAATTGTTCGTTGTCAGCTGACTTTTAGTGTTCCAGAAGTTATGGAAATTTTCTCTCGTACTAATTTTCGTTGACATTATTATCCGAGGTGGTTTGTGCAAGCACCAGTCATAGTTGCGTTAGGCATAATTCCAATTTCTAGTTTGTTTTGTAACATTGGTGATTTCCAGAAATCCACGTTCTTAATAACGAATTTAAATTTGTGTCTAACGTTTATGGTAATAAATTCCGTGTGGATCTTACGCATGTTTTTGAAAATTGCCTGCGCAAAAACTGATAAGGCCACGGAATTTATTGGTGCACCCACAGTACGGTTGTTAATTTCAGAAGATAGTGTATGCCGTTTAAATACTGTGCTGATTCCCGGAGAGAAACTGCTTTCTGTTGAACGAAATTAAAGACATTTAGATAAAATCGGACACATTATGGTAATTTTGTGGTTGCAGTAACGTAATCCTAAGCAAAGAATCAAGGTGTAGCTTTATTTTTCGAACTCAGCGTATTTTTCCCACAAAAACAAAAATACGCATCTTCTACCGGTTTATTTCCCTTCCGTTGTGATCCTGTGATACGAACCTTTGCTTAAGTACTTCACAGTGTCCACCATCTTGGCGACAACCACGAGTTGTCATCACTCCATTTATTGGAACGGTTACAACCCAACACCAGTTATCTTGACCTACTATGTTAAAACAACCAGTAGAATCTGTATTTGCACTTACCGTACTGACAAATGTGGTGGCTTAAATAAAAACAACTGTCCATGTAACACCGATCTTCTATGATACAATGAGTGGATCGCTACAGATGAGATATAGGCCAGGAAACACAACCAGTGTTTCCGTACGGTGTTACAATTCCTACCTAATTGAGCCACATTTCGGTTCATTAATTCAACTGTGATCCGTTATTATAACTGTAGGTGTGGATCCTCATGTATTAGCAGATCTGAGCACCAGCTTTCATCTGATCTCTCTCTAACGACATAGGTCATCAGACGTCACCCGCCTTTTCAAAATGTAGCTACACAAAGGCATTTCGTGTTACGTCCTCAACTCATGACTGGCTTTTCTCACCACAAAGAGAAACCACTAAAATCCGACAGCGTCGTCCCCTCCCTGTGTATACAGATCAGCTGGTGAGAAAAGCAATGGATAGACATTGCGCAAACTAGTGCATTACTGGAAGGGATCGTGTTGGGAAACAAACTTCTATTAGGGTACGCAGAGGCCTTCGAAATCTTACACCGTCGCCACTGTTTCACGTAAATCTGCTGTTGAGGCCTCATACCGCCCTAGAAGAAACTAGATTAAGACTTCTGTTTTGTTATGTTGTGGCTTGAAATCCCGTTTGCTCATGTCTCTTGTGGTGAGTAAGTTTGGTGGTTCAGCTAAATTTGCTAGACGGCCTTTCGTGCAGATCAGATCTTCGTCCCACCTGTTCACATTAGTTTCAACACCCGTTTTTCATATTCATCTTGACTGAAACAAGTTTTCAAGTTATCTCGCTTTATGTAGAATTGACTTGCGCTACGACGAAAACTCTCAAAACGACAACCGCAGGCTATATATCGTCTAGCTAACTCGTCAATGCCGTGCCAACCCTCACCAATTTAAAACATGATCGTAATTGTCACATTTTTAATAAGTAATCACTAAACCCACCGTTCGATATAAGAAAAACGTTGCTCACGTTACCTACTTCAAAACATCCGGGGTAGCTTGGTGTGTATGAGCGACCATCAAATATCCTGTTTTGCCGCGTCCAGAAAACGATTATCGACCCTAATTTCCTTCGGACAGCGGTAACACTTGCTCAGCTTTTGTGTGACTCTGGTCAAGTTTTTGTACAATCTAATCCACTTACGTTGTTTACAGCGTGATGATTCGTCAAATGAAATCCTGAATATGTCCCTGTCTTCTTATATGTACTGGCAACAGACCGGTTTGTAACACATTATTGTTCATTTTTTTCATATTTAGGTAAAATTCCGGGTTCAAACGTGTGATAATCATGCTAACGTCAGTATGAATATGAATTTTGCAACCGCAACCTAAAGAGACATTCACATCATTCACTGGAAACTATTTCAACAAACCATATGGATCGAATACCTTTCAAATGATCGCAGCTTTCGCATTCTCGCGGACAATTTGGTTAAATGTCTCGAATAGAAAGCACTATGTTCGTCAGGAATGCATATCCCAATTACCTTTGAGGTTTTAACTGTGGCCAGGTATTGATGAATTGACAGCTTTGATCACCATAACGCTTACCTCACATCAGGCACGAAGAAATCACCATGCATAACCTATCAACCATAGTCATTTGCGAACAATGCACCCGCTGTGAAGGCTCTCGGTCTACAAAATATTTTAGTACAGGACGTGTATTACATGTGTCTGCAGCTTTTATCACCACTGTCGCGACAGTTTTCTTGCTGTCACTTCCTGTTCAAAGCATATTCATGTGTTCAGTGGTCCATCCGTCCCCCAGTTTTTGGTCATTCTGCTGTTAGAGAATGTCATTAGTTTCAACGCGCCCGTTCTTTTCCGGTTCGTATCATGCTACATATTGGAGATAGTGTGCAGCACATAGCGATCTTTGTAATATCACGCGTTTTGCTAATCAGTTTATGTTTGATTCAATCAACTAATCATGTTCAGTTGCACGTAGTTGCAGAGGTATCCATGCTGCTTGGATGTAGGAAAACAACACACAATCCTGTATGTCTCTACTGAGTTGAGTAAAAATACGCAGTCACTCTCGGTGACGTTATTGCTACATCCATCATAGTGATACGCAGTCATGCGCAGTGTTTAAGGCAATTCCTGGAGGCGATGGTTATTAAACAGGAACCTCTGTCACATTGTGTGTAGTGAATCGCAACGGCGACGAGGATGTTATTACATTGCGAACATGGCGTACAAGCTGACGTTAGCTCAGGTCGATAAATCACCTGGCCAAACAGATACAACCCATTTTCACAGTTTTGTTTGGCTATAGTCACCCACACAGACCTCCCTCCATTGTCGTCCACCTAAAGCCCATGTTCATACCCACCCATGCACAAAGCCACCAGGTGGTCCTCTCGTAGCCTTAACTACGTTCACTTGATCTTTCATTCTCATGCAACTGCCTCGTCACACAGACACACGTATCAACGCTGCTCGGCTAGCCTTGTAACATCGACAACAAGGTCAGTTCGCTACCCATCCACTATGGGATTATAATTATTCCCCCACTTTCATGTCGCACCTGACTGCCATTTTCGTTGCTATTATCCTTATGTTTATCCTAACTGATCTAACCTCGTGTTGTTATTGGTACCCTATTGATTAGTGCCAGATACCATTTTTTGAGTGTTTCTTGGCGTTGGTGAACAGATTAAAGGTGTCTGTTACCCATGTTACCCCTCACAATTTCACAAATATAATCAGTCCGACTTGAGGTATTTCTTTATCTAACCCTAATTTGGCATGTTACCTGAAAATGATCAGAACCACATAGTACGATTGACTCTTTTCATGACATACGAATTCTATTGTTCACGCCCGACTGAGATAAGATGACACGATGCTTTAAAGCTTAAAACAGCCAATAAGTGCTTGGGTTTCATATGACAGTTACCAGTTGTGCTTTCAAGTGAATGGCTTGTGCCGTAGCCTGTGCAGCCGTGGAGGATCTAAAACGTTGCAAATCGACTTTATGCTCATCTGGAGGTTATCATCGACCATCTGGCTGTTATCCGGATGACACCGTGGTAGCGTCCATTTTGATGTGAACGCAACTTAAACTGTCAAACCTGATATCAGCTGGAAATATCTGTCCGTCATCCACTTAAAACAGGAAGGTAATTAACCAGGTCACAGAGAGAAATGGTCAAGATTTAATCAACACTCGTCGAGGTTGGCCTAATCATTTACACAGTTTTGTGCAATATTTGCTCGATGTCCATTGACCCTTTGTGTTTGTCCCTACCTCAAGTGGTTGCATGTGTTCCCTTGTCCAATTCTAGTGCTTCCGTAATGGGCAGTTGGCACTTTCATTTTGAGTGGACAAAATTGACACGATGATAAATAACTGCAATAAGCCTCTTCGATGAACACATTTCTTCATTCAAGTTTCAACCTGACCAAAAGGTGAAACTGATACGCCAAGAGTGAGACACAAATTAATGGAGTGAACATATTGGGAGAAACGCTGACGGTATATACTAACTTGATGCCCGTGAACATCTCAGTGAAGCACCTCCGAGAAATTCTAGAGTTGTCGCAAGCAGTTTGAGCAACAACACGGATCTACTTGGAAATCTACGGCAAGTCTTGTTAGGCTTTGTGGAAACGTTTCACCTCTGTTATACAACCTAGTACCCAGTAATCCAACAGTATATCTATTTTCGCGATTTTATTAAGTCAGCTTGCATCGCAGCTGCCGATTAATTTAATCGTAAAATCTGTGGAGCATCCCGTTGGTCAGTAGATTGACACCCACCCACTTACCTCTATTTCTCATCGGTCTGCGTTAGAGCCACAAAGAAGCAAACGCAGTCTCGTTCAACGGCGACAAAAGTCAGCGTATACATGGTAACTAATGTCTGATACCCGTAATTACTTGGGACCCATATTCGATACAACTACTGATAATGGTAACCGATGTCAAAATGCAATCCACAGCTATACATATCAAGAAGGCTGTACTCAAGGGAAGATTAGTTTAATAGTTAACTGGAGTGATATATATATATATAATGATCATGGGCGCCTTTTCCTTCTGCCTTCATTGTTACACCCGACGACATGTTCGATGAAAAGCATTGCGGATGAGTGTGATAATGAAGTTTTCTCTTGAAAGTGGCAGACAGTACGAGAGACAAGGGTCAAGTTTAACGAGCTGAAGGATTTGCGTGAGCTGAAATGAACACGCTTGTACATACGATTTACTTAAGGAGCATAAAAGCTGTATAACTGTTTTACCACTTGTGAGTAAGATACTTGTCATGTAGAATTGAAGGTGTGGAAATGTTTAGCTGAACCAGTGGAAAACGCAAAACATGAATCGGTGTTATCGAAGTCAACCACTTTCCGTGTTATCAGATATGTGCAACTTGGTAAACAAGCGCGTACAGATATGAACACTATCCCACGGGAAGATAGCAACGTCATCCACGCAAATACCATTAATTCAATCGTGAGACAAGAAACTGGCTTGTCTGGATAAGAACAAAAAGCTTCAATCTCGAATTCAGCATAATTGTGACGCATTCACGACCCATGAACCTGGACACTTAGTAACCCTTGATGATTGCAAAAATTACTGACGCCACCTAACCAATGGTTAACTCAATTTTCAATTCGTACTCAACGGAATGAAAGTTCTTAACATGTAAATTCGCGCTAACCAAGAACGACCGGTTGAGAAAAACACTGAGTAAACAAAGGGTATACTGCCAAGACGTAAAGTCTACGTGCAAGCGACCAAGCATTGATGCGAAACGGTAATATAGAGAGACGATAGGTGAGTGTGTGGTGTGGGTCTTACTTTCAAGTGCGCGGGGTGTCGTTGATGTCACTGCAAGTTCTAAACAAGCTCTTAGACACACACATGAAAGTTAATGTAATGGAAAACAATGAATGAATTACATAAAACTGGATGCAAACTAACGAATGAAGCCAAGGACTGGACTTACCAAGAATGAACAATTTTCATAAAACATTCAGTGGTACCGGGAAAGTATTCGGAGTGTCCCAATCGCAGTTGGTGGTGCGAGGCACTGGATCTAAAGTTTAGTAGAAAACAACGGCATGTTTTAGCTGGCTGCAATTCCCCGACCGTTGGAGGAAGAACTAGCACCTGCGCTTAACTGAGTTGTGTTCAGACGCGTTCTGTTTATTATTTTCTCAAGTCAAACAAACATTTACCGTGCTGCTCGATGCAGCAGTAACGCGCGATCGGCAAAACTGAGTATTTGAAAAATGGAAACAACACATTCACCAAAAAAATCGAATGTAAGTGGCAATCGGATCGGCAATAACTAGCGTGGTCTCTACACCGGTTTATTGGCTTTCTTTGGTGCGAGGCATTGTAATTGCAAACAGGGTTTAACGTTGCTCTTGGGGACTGCATGTAGTACTAGGAACGGAAAAAATGTGGGAGTCGGGGAAGGTATTAGATATTAGACAACTCCTAGAAGTGGTCTGAATGCGACTGTTGCGATCAGTTGTGAGTGATGTTCGGTTTTGAGATAACCAAATCTCTTACTATTCAACAGTAATTTTTGGGTAACCAAGTATCATCGGATTGAGTATCATTCCAATTATCGATGACTCTAATCTACAGTGACAATAGCACTTAGTTCATCTGTTGAGAACTATTGTGTGAAAACGTACAACCACTAGAAATGGATCGACCTGGAGCTTAACATTCACGTACTCGTTAGCCAAGCTTTTAATGGTAATCCCAACTTTACACAGACGACTGAGATGACGTGCAGATAGTATTCTTTCAGACATGTTGTCTCGTTTTTCTGGGAAACCATATGCGGTGTTAATGGCAAGCAACATGTCGGGCTGTGTATGTCAGTAAGCAGCGAAGTCTGATCAGTTCACGTTGAACGGAATGATGCGTAACATATAACCAGGAACAGTTGGATAGAAATGTAATCCGGGAGTATTGGTTCAGCAGTTCAACCTAATCACTTCTTCAGAGCATTCCTCTGTTTGATTAACTGCCACATTTTTTAACATCAGCCCTGCCAATAAGACGCGCTATTTTCATCATGTGCCGACCAAGGTTGAGCTTAAGATGTCACTCAAGTGTCGCATGCCAATGGCTTGGAAATAAAATAACATTGGTTAGTCGGGTCATTGTAAAAAGCTCACAAAAACCTAGCTTTGAATAGAGATTCAGAGCTTTTTCTGAGTGGGCAAACTTGCAGTACAGAAGAGAATTATTACACAACCCATCCAAAACTTTGTGTGAAGTTGGGTTAAACAAACTCAGATATTCCCCGAATTCTCAAGAAATCCCCAACGAAGGCGTCTAAAAGTGGATGCCATGGGAGAAGGGACGAAGACGTAGGCATGCATTTCGATGATCCCCTGATGCACACAATTTAATACCACCGTTTCTATGGCTGGCAGCATTATTAGTTGAGAAATAGAAGCTATCTCCATGGGATTGGGCGGACAGCTTATGTTGGATCCGAAAGAAAATTGGACGTTTCCTTCTGGTTATTAGCCATTCTCCATTATGTTAATGACAGCATCGTTGTGCTGTGCGTTCATAGGACCAAATCAAGCCCATCAGTAGGAATAATCTGTGACAAGGCAGTGAACTTCGGAAAGAGAGGGCCCGGTATATCTTGAAAAAAGTCAGTATGTATGGACTTTTCACCCGGTTGGTGTTCTGTGTTGTAACATTATGTTAACTGATGTAGGCTTCATTGGTGAACTGTAGATGCACTGCAAAATTGCATTCGACTTCCATGAAATTCTAAACTCCTCACGAAGTGACGGTTGCTTTATTAATACCACCGTATCCAATCCAGTTATCTTTTGAATGTAAAGTTACTACAAATCACAAACCTCAGAGTTAGCGCGCCGGCGTCAATGTCGCTGTCTCAGTCATAGATGTACAATAAATCCACATCACCTTCAGTGTTGTAGGTTGCGTTCCGTAGGACAACGGTGTTTTCGCCGCCATTGTTAGGAGGCCACCGAACCAGTCGAACATGTGTTCCGATTATCACAGTGGAGGGGAGTTCCCGTGGACATTTGTCTTCTTTTGTGGTTGATGTCCCGCTGCACCATAGGTTCCTTCACGTTCGTCTTCCCATCGCTTTAACCTATATTCTTTGAATCAAATTTTCATGTGAAGTTCGCTAGCAGATTTACAGTCTTCGCGTCACGTCATTCAGATCGCGTGAGCGTGGGGTTGGGAAACTCTGGATGTGCGGATCCCAAGGTGGGGGAATAGCAGTTGATTTGACGTTTTACTTACATGGGTCGTACAGAAATTCCAGAGCCTGTTCATCAATTTTGAAAGTAAAGCACGGCCAAACATTTTTCTGGTGCACCCACGTCTAACTCGGTCAAGTCCGCAATGAGTAAGTCAGATGTCGTTCCACCTTTCCTACTCGGTTAAACCAGGTAGAAAATTGTAATGAAGGGAGCATATTCGTAATAATAAGCGTATTGCCAGTAAACAGCTATAAATGACAAAAGGACAATATTTTTCACTGTAACAGATTGCCTTGTACTAAGAATTAGTGATCGTAGTATCGGTTCAAAGTTTGTCCAACCATGTTATTTCGATCACTCAGCACCATTTGATTGGCACATACTCCCTGGTGTGCGCTTTCTCTTGCCAATCTATTTTAGGACATTTTACGGCTGACAGGAGTAAATAACGTATTCTGTAACTCTGACTGGGAGAATGATATGATGTACTTTTATTATATCAATAAGCTTAAGGCTACAACTTCCTGCTAGGGTGTACCTAATTAGATTTGGATTTGCCGTCAAATCTTTTACTTTTGCAGTCCTGGAATTTTATCTTTTATGCATGCTTGATGCACCACAAGTTCTACAGATAGGTCGTACTCTGATGCCACTAATTGCGGTTGAAAAAACTGAGAACGCCTGGGACTTGGTGTCAACATTACTGGTGTTACCCTCACCAATATTCCGGCAGTCATAGAAAATTGTTCCATTTCAAAACTGAAACGCGGCGGACAAGTTTTCGATAGCTCGTTTAAAACAAACATGATGAAGATGACCGGGCGGTAAAAACCATGCTGTTCACGTCCACGATGGTAACAGCGATGCCTGAATTGACAGTGTGAGTTCTGTAATGAATGTATATGCAACTAACTGAATGCTGGAATAAGCAGAAATGAGGGAAACTCGTTTCCAAAAACATAGTACACGTGCCTAAATGGGTGCAGGTGTCCATGTTGTCGAGGGCCGACACTGTCGTTGGAGCACGTAGACAACCAGCATCTGCATTTATTAGACGCATCCTGAACACTGGTTAAATTATCTACCCAAGACACTTGTGGCTTGCTAACGCGGTTGCACTCAATCGACTGAAGCCTGTTATGTGTGCTCAGTGAAAGTCGTTTGTGAATTCGACCCTACCCTGAACTTGGTGATCAATCCAAACCAGCCGACTGGCTATGTATCCCATCTCCATAATGATAGAGTAAAAACCGGTTAATCACTTTTCAAAATTCGGTACCGATAAATCAGTACGAAATGTGCCATCGTCTAGGCCAAAACTGTGGTAAAAACGATTGACGTGCTTTGTATCCTTTTGCTATGCAAATGTTTTACTATTCCAATATTCTGTACATTTGATATATACGATTCAACAATATACTTTCTGCGTTATTGTGCCCGATAGCGTTTTAAGATTCCTGTACGTCTGGTCGTCATTCCATACAGACCATTTCTAATTGAAAAAATTGACGTCGTGCATTTGCACTATTTACAATGATTAGTGAAATGGATCATTTATTCACTAATTCAATTGCCTGAGAGGTGGGAGATTATTTGTATAGCTTTGACATTGGGTCTCACACAAAATCTGATTTGAACAAGAAGGCTGCTTTCTTTCCTGGACTCACCAATCAATAGTTCCCATCCGGCGATAGAGAAAATACTCCTTCAAAACTTCAAACCACCGAATTTCATAGAAGTTGAAAGAGCCAACTTCAGTGTGCTTATTCGGTCAGAATCCCAATCACCTCATGATTTCCTTCTACAATTAGCTGATTGTGAATACGGTACCCAGGTAGAGGATCAGCTGTGGGATCGATCGATTGCTGGTATTAACGTGTTACAGTTACGATAGAAACCTCTCTTGCATCGTGGTCAAGATTCCAGATTGTTCGTAAAGTATGTGAACAGTGTGAAGATGTGAAAGAAATTAGAAAGACCACTGAGGTTGTTCTGTGCAATTACTTCGACAAATTCTAATTCGAAGGTGAAATCATTTACTGATGACTTTCCTAATCTCTTCCTGTCTACTTTGCCCTAATACTCATCCCGCTTTGAAAACTTCAGTGTCCGCTTCTGGCGAAAGACGCAGTGTTATTGTTGACACCGATAGTGTTGAGTCAATAATCTCGCATCCAGACGGAACATTATTTTATCCTGATGCTACTCTGCAGCCCACAAAGTTAACATTCGTGGAATTGCTGATAATTCACTGGTTGTCTTAGGTTGGTGCACCGTCTCAGTGCAGTTGCCCGATGCTAGCCCCACGGATTATTAGTTTTTAGTTCCAAGCTCAGGTCCTTCTATTCTTGGACTTCAAGTTCTACGGCTACTACATTCTGACATCAGTGGACGACTGTAAGGAATAAGCGATGCCATCACCACGACGACTCGGACTTTCAGTTCAACTGACGGGTGTAGTGATCAAACATTTTATGCCATTATTGTTTTAGTGCGTGAATAAGTACGCTGTACAAATGCCGATTACTGATAAAAACGGATTGGGAATAACACTCCTGAGGAAGGTTACCCGAGGTGTTGAAACGTAGGGTATTACAACTTGCTTGTAACGTTGTGTTATTCCTAATTTGTTTATCAACAACGTTAAACACGACCCCCAAACTGTTCAACTTAATTTGTCTTAAAGTTGGTGGGGATAACTTACGACGGATACGGATTACATTACGACATCGTTGGCTAGCATGCTGCATTATTACTATTGTGTACAAATTAGCTCTGGGTTCGGGCTTAGGACATTTCTGATTACTATTGCGTATTTCCAATTATCACAACGTCGAGATTGAACAACTTGTACTGAACTGTTTTAAGGCAACAGGGGTTATGTGAATATCTAAGGTAAAACTTGAAGCTCCGGGAGACCTAGTCTTTCTTAAGAGACGAATCATTCCACTTGGTTTAGGAGAACCGCTGCGCAAAGAACTGTAACCCACGTGTGATAAAGGAGTAATAACGGTTGTCGACTCGCCAAACTTAGCGACCCCAATATTGACATCATTAGAAGCTGTTGTTGTTACAGCGAGATTTTGTGGTGACTGCATGTTAGCGTTTAATACACGCCTACTACAACGTACCTGCACAACAGAAGAATATGAAAGTGTGCTGTATCCTTTATCAGGTTTTAGGGTCCTTTCGAAAATCGATTTAAGTGCTGTTTATCCACAAATACCACTCGAAGTATCAGGCAACTTGACTGTAATTACTACGCCGTTCGAACTGTATCGGTACAGTTTTCTACATTTCAGTTTGAATGCTTTGCCAGCGGTATTTCAGGATTCCATGAATACAGTTACTTAAAGATTTAGATGTTATCGAAACCTATCAAGATGATGTTAGCATCCCTGCTCCTGATAAGCCTACCCATGACTGTCGCCTCCTTTCTTTGTCGAAACATTTTCTTGACTTCAACATGGTCATTAACCCAGGGAAGTGTAATTTAGCAGATTCCTTCCTTCTGGTTCATCGGTCACGTCGTTGGTAGCAATGGTTTCAGGCCCAATTTGCAAGACCTATCCCCATTAATGAATGCACCGTCACTGACTAAGCTTGGAGAACTCCGTTCCGCTTTGAGTGCACTCTAATACTACCAACGTTTTATTCCGAATTTCGTTCAGTGTGCTGCTTCTTTGTTCGATATATTACTCATCAGTAATTACTCCTGTTCCACTAACCACAAGGAAACGCTTCGTACTTTGCTCCATCATCTTTGAAGTACTGCTATTTTGAAACCGTTTTCTGCCAAGGATCATCCAACTGTAATTACCGATATCTCCCTCATTGGAAAAGGTGCGGTTCTTGAACAGTGTAGTAGACCCGTTATATGCGTTTCACCTCGACTGTCTAAAGCCAAACGTGGGTATTCTCCGACCCAATCTTCTACAATCACAAAATTATTCGTCGTAATGCAAAAACAATTTTCCATGTTGATTAATTATCCAGAATTCCGTCACCGGACTTAAACTTCATTGACTGTTTACCAGTTCAACCACTGCACTTGTGTGCGATACTCGTAAATCCTTTGGTTCTGTTACATCTGCCTTAAGACGTGGCTGGAAACAGGTACGTCTTAAGTCTCCCGCATCTTACTGTAGCCGTGAAAGTTTGTCTATTACTCCGGATGGATTACTGTTTCGATGATTGTGTTGTAATTCCACCGACTCTAAGGTGTGATCTTCTTGCGGATTTGCATTCCAGGCATTTATGGGTTGATAGGATAAGACCGCTTGCACGCTCATCTTGTTGGTGTCCGGAAATGAAATTAGATATTAAACACTGTCCAAAATTGTACCAGATGTATATACAGGATTCTTACGGATGGCTTCCATGGCCTGTTACGTTTGAAACATTTCAGAGAGTTCATGCTGACCACTGTGGTCCGTTTCTGGAGAAATACTATCCTTTTGTGATTATTAATGCTTACTCTGAGTGGTCTATAGTTTTCCTCACTACATTACCAAGTGCAGACTTCACAAAACATGCCTGAAGAATATTATTCTATTGCGAGGGTATAACTGCTGCTTTGGTCACCGACGATGGCAATCACTTCATGGTCAAGTCTTCAGGGGAATGAAGAAGAGGACTTGGATGTCGGCACTGGTTTATTGCTTCGTGACATTCACAGTCCAATGGACTTACAGAAAATTTTGTACGCACGCTGAAGTCTGCAACTTCTTTTTTAACACCAAACTCATTTGTGGAACTTGATGGAGAAATCAATGGTTTTCTCATGCACCACAGAAACGCATCTCATTCGGTAACGGGAAGGTGTCTCACAATCTTGCTCAAATCTCGTTCTCTGCGCACTAGTCTTGACTGTGTAGAAAAACACCCAAGATTATAGTTTTCAAAGGCAACGATTTATCTCCTGCTAATGGAATAGTTCCTTCATATCATGGAGATCGCATGGTTACTATTCTTGACTTAGAAGTCCTTTCCTGCCATTGGAGACATGATAAACAGGTTGAGTTTACTTCTGGGGGACAATTTGTTGGCGGAGAGCCTGGTTCTTTGAATTCAAATGAATCGTTAATAGAAACTTCTGTTACTGTTGAAGAAAACAGTATTGAATTAGAGGCTATTCCTGAATTACACAAAACACTTCAGGAACCGATAGTCAGAAGGTCTGAACGTATGGAATTCAGACCGCTCTGGATTTACATATATCCACATGCTCATTCAAGATGTGGCGGATGTGAGAAACACGATTGACGTGTTTTGTCTCCTTTTGTTATGCAAATGTTTTACGTACAGCCAAACAATATGCTTTCTGTTTTGCGATTCATACAGGTTTGATATTCACTATCGATAACCGATCGACAATGAAAAACAAAGGATCAGCGCGTTGACCCTGTTTGTTAGTGTCGACACTGGAAAACAGAGAGTAGAGAGAAACACGTCAAACTAGCGAGGCACGGAGCGAGTTGGGATTTTAGCCCCACAACGGATGTTACAAGATGGATAGGTTGATTGAAGCAGAAGTGGATGAAAACCCAAAATCATCAAAAAGGTACAGATGTTGATTTTGTCAAGGTTTGTTGCGTTATTTTGAGATTGCTGAGGTTTGCTTGATGTTGAAAGGTGGCCCTACGCTTTACTCTCTTCCACAGATGAGATACATTATTTCTCCTTGTTCTTACAAAACCTACTTTGACCGTTTCCCTTACCCCTATTTAGTCCGAGCCCTGTAAACTTCCAAATACCGAAATTAGACATTTTTCTTCCATATTTTTCCTTGAGTAACTTATGATTCCCGTCGTTTCCTGATGCATGAACAGTCGTTTTGCTCAGACCAAACCAATGACCATTTGTTTGAGTGAGCTCAACCCGTTTTATCGTCCATCATTGTTGATCGGTGCTTGGTTGTTAATGTGTTGTTCGGGAACTTTCTTTGATTTCTGAGGATTTTCACATTCGAGGTCAGAGACAATTTTCTTGTACACTGATTCAATTAGTACCGTATTAAATCCAGTTATTACAAGCGCCTTCTCGTTAACCGTTTCGAGGATAGATTACCTCTGTCGTTTAATATCGAGAGGCATTTGCTGGACCGACAGATTACGCGTAACTCGGTGTGAACTTGAATCGTTAGCGAACGATTCAATAACAGATGAATGTGACTACCGTAAGATTATTTATTCAAGTCGCTACAGGCCGTTTTTCCGAAGTGCTCAGTTGCAATCATAACAAAATTTCTGATGGGAACCTACTGTCTTTGATTTTTAAATTTAAGGTTACAAGTTGAAACTTGTGACCTGCCAAAGTAGTTGTCTACGCTTAATGATCGACGACCGAAGTGTGTTTGATAGGAAGTCGGGACCACACTCCCAGTCCTTATTCAAGCCCTTCTCGTTGATCATCCTTCCTCTCACTTTTGAAGACTTTCTGTTAGTGACTGCGGTTCTTCTTTGAAAAAGCTTTCACGACCATTCGAACTACGCGCGCAACCAGTCATTCTTTCCACGAACGGTAATCTCAATATATTACTGAGGCCTGATATCGTTT
Source organism: Paragonimus westermani (assembly GCA_008508345.1). NCBI lineage: Eukaryota > Metazoa > Platyhelminthes > Trematoda > Plagiorchiida > Troglotrematidae > Paragonimus > Paragonimus westermani. Next base: position 17,025 of record QNGE01002463.1, on the reverse strand, counting down.
ATTTCCCGAGGTTTGATCTCGCGCAGCTTGTCCATCCTCACTTCATACTGCTGGAACTTTGTTTGTATTGTGCCCGTTTCTTTTGTTTTCACTGGAAATGGAACGAGGAGCCGAGGTAACACTGCTACAGAGCGAGTGCAATGAGTTAAAGTAACTATCCACAACAGATTCCACCACACTTAATCCGGTGTGTTACGGAAAGGTTCTTTTACTAACAAGGAGATTCTTGCGAATTCGGTTCCTCTGGCATGCCAAGAAACGTCGCCATGGTAAGCCTGTGACAATCACGATCACGCGGAGTGTAGTATTCCAGTTGGGTCAATCACAAGCCACATTACACACAATGTCTAACGTTCGCAATCGATCACGATAAAGTCTACCTCATGAAATAGAAAAGCCATGGAACAACAAGAAACGTGTATTAACACAACTCAGATACCGAAGGCGCATCCGACATCGTCTTTGTCCATATGTATATAGGGGTCCCCCGGTCAGCAAATAAAACACCAATCAGAACTGATCTCGCGTTCACTGACCGACGACCTCAGCCTTTGGTTGGTCAACTTCTTCAGTCCAATTCACGGACGCGACAAGTCCGTGTTTTCAAGGACCTGAAAGGAAGCGGAAGGGAGTGTATGTGATAAAACAAAATGGCGGCAAACTGCGTGCTGTCACATTACTCCCTCCAGTCGAAAGCAATGGCCGCAGTGCTTCTGCCTGTCCACCAGCTGGCGGTACAGTGCATTCCTCAGCTATATCCAAATCATCCCCAGTGATCGGTCGATCTCGTCCTATGGTATCCGGCTCCAACCGATTAAAATGTACTACTCTGAGCCTAGACCGGCTGTCGTTTGTTCCACGTATGGTACATGTGGATTCGGAAATGATCTCGTGCACGATGCGTTGTTCCTTTTATTCGCGAAACAATTTTTGGGAATTCCGATTTCCGGCGCTTCCGCGCGTAGCCAGAATTTATCACCAGGTTGTAACGGGCTTCCGTATACTTTTATATCATAATACTTCGCTTTTCTTCGCTGGGTTGTTCGCAGGAGTTTACGTGCTAGCGTATAGGCCTTTGACAATTTGTCGCCTAGCTGGCTGCATCAATTCGGCGTCAGCAGATTATCTGACGGCCGAGTTTGTGGCCAAGTTATTCAGGGAGTACAACTTGACATTCTACAACGCCGCAGCCCCGAGCTAGCATCCTGTACTACCGCTGCAAAAGTTCAGGCAACCACTCGTGGCTGCTGAGTTCTGTGTGCTAGATGTTGAAGACCTTTTACCCAAAGTTAATTCATACGGTGCAATGGGTCCTGACATGATCCATCCCAGAATACTTGAAGAAGCAGTTGTTAACCTGGCTGAACCCTTTCATAAGCTGCTTAAGCAAACACTCCATACTAGCATACATCTTAACTCATGGAAAGAGGCGACGGTCACACCCATATTTAAAGTGGGTGACTGGCACTCTCCGGCTAGCTGTCGGCTAATCAGCCTTACTAGCGTTTCGTGCAAAATAATGGAGCGCCTACTAAAGCGTGTCATACTCAGTCACTTCTTATCAATAATCTCTTCTCTTTCATCCAGCATCGCTTTCTTCCCAATCGGTCATGCATAACGAACATGCTAATTTTCATGAATAGTCTGGCGGAGACCAAGGACAATGGCTTCATCTCAGATGCTATCTTCTTTGATTTTGCCAAGGTTTTTGACGTGTCCCACACGGCACCCTGAAACACAAACTGGAAGACTATGGTATTCAAGGAGAGGTTCTTCGCCGGATTGCCTCTTTTCTCGATAATAGAACTTTTAGAGTTAAGGCCGGATAAGACCTTTCGACTCCCACTTTCATCTCTGCGGGAGTTCCCCAAGGGTCAGTGCCAGGTCCTTTGACATTCCTCTTTTACATCAACGACCATCCAAACAATATTTCCAACAACGTCCTCTTATATGCAGACGACCTAGAAATCTGGAATGCCACTGGTCCCAGTGCACTACAAATTTATCTTGACGCAATCAAGCGCTGGTCGGACGATTGGAGTCTCCCACTAAATGACAAAAATGTGCTTACAGGTCACTCGGTGGAGATTCTGGAAATGCCCTCATGATTCATACTGCATCTAGCACAGTAGATCTCATGAGAATTGATCTGAAGAAAGGTCTGGGCATCTGGTTGTCGTCTAACTTGTCCCTCACGTATCACCATGAGATGGCGGCAAAAAAAGAATGTGTTGCTCCTATGGTGATTAGGCGCACTTCTCCCGCATTGACAAGAAAGCTTTTCAAACGCTTTATCGTTCCTCGGATGCGCAAACCAGGTGGTGTATAATGGCCTGAAGTAAAACATATTAGCTGTTAAGCCTGTCCAGCGCGCGGCTTCGAAGCTAGTCACGGGCCTGAGCAATGCCACTTGCGAGTATTGTCTAGAAATTATTGACCTGTACTCGCCTAAATTTCGAAGACTTCGTAGCAATTTAATACTCACGCACTTCTTTAGAGTAGGTCTTGTAGAACAGTTCTTCACTGTAGCGAATGGTGACGGTCGGCGAGGACACAATAGTAAGCTTTTCAAATTTCGCCCTCGGGCCTCTCTTAGGCAGCAGTTCTTTTCTAACAGGGTTATTAACTATTGGAACAACCTTCCTTCTGAGATCGTCAGCAGCGCTTCTAAGGATCGTTTTAAAGCTTCGCTTAATTCTCATTTACCTGAAATTGCATTATGCGAGTAATCTTACTTTGTTCTCGGTATTCGCTGTAACCCCCAAGAGCGGTGCTACACCCTGTTTTCAGTGATCGCCTTTCAGGTAAACAGACGTCCGCTGCACTGAGCCAGGAAGACGGATTGGATCCGGGAACCTTGAGCCCCTGTCTCAAACCCGTGTATCAATAGCCGAATCCGTTTGTTTTAAGTGGTCGCTACTTGAGAACGACCCAGTAGTGCGTCTTCTTTGAAAATCGGTGTGGTGTAACGCGCAACTGAAATCAGCAAGTGCACACGCGAATCGAATTTGAGTTGTGTGACGGGGCGTGCTGTTGTGTTGTCGGTGCCGTTTTGGCTTGCGTTCGTGTAAGTCGTATGCATGGCTTAATGGGCTTCCGGTTCATGTTTGTTTGTGTTGTTCCACTCTTCAGGACTGTTGTTCGAACCCCTATTTCGGAAGAACGCTGTTCCCCGGTGCTTCCATATTGCTCCAGATTTGAGCCACAAGTGCCACGGACAGTCAGAGCGAATGCGGCTGGCCTGTATTTTACAGTGGCTACTGTTGTGGTTGCTTCCGTGTGGCAGTCTCAATACACGGTTGCAAAAATAATGTATGACTAGACACACGATGATGCAGATATTATTCATCACATCAGGATATTTTTATCTTTATGAAATACATTACTATATTGCGCCGTTTAACGAGATCTTTGAGAATCGTGAATTCCACGCTTTCTCACAATTCCAGGAGTGCCTTCAGAGGTACACAGAGGATATGGGCGCTATTCACGTTCGTCGGACAAGCCGCATGTTGAAAACGGTCCTCATTTATCATAAGGCAAGTTAGCTTGTTTTCCTGGAAAGCGTCTAGATTTATTATCGTTGTATGAAATAATAAAAGCATATTACCGTATGCAGAGTTTTGCGACGTGTTTAGTGGGTTATCTGTTGTTGGTTTTAACAAATCAGTTCGCAAGACACATGTTGCAGTTCACGAGTTCATGTGGTCCGAAAAATACCTATCTGCTTGTGAGCTCTCTCGAGTTAGAGCGCAATCAATCGTCTGGTATGAGCCCATCCTACAAATCGCGGACTCATCAGCAGTAGAATGAAGGAATGCAGCAGCCTTTTCCAGTAAAATACACCAAATGCTGACATTAAGCAGTATGCGGCGGATGTCCACAGGAAGTTTATCACGACCGCTGACCTTGGCGACATCCGTTGGAAGTTGAGGCCCGCTATATCAAGCGAGTCTGTTATGTGAGAATGGTAATTGGACATTAGAGAACCTCGAGGAAGTGCTGCCGGTGACCGGTGCGATAGGTGTGGTGCGCACCATGCGGGATGAAAACAAATACACGAATATCTGCTTTGCCCAGCTAATGTGGGTTCACTCACGAGGTAAACAGTCAAAAGTCTACCGTTGAACATTTTCTCGTGCTTTCGAAGGTTTTATCAGGTCCTAGTAAAAAGTGGCATGGAACACGGCCGACCGGTGATATGCGGATAAGTTCGCAGTGAGAAGTATGCGGCACTACCTAGACTGCTCGAAATGTTTCCAGAAATGATGAGAGAGCACATTCCGATGAATACGTTTGTGATAGACAAGATGGCTGCGCAAATGAGGGCAACCCATGTGGTGTTGGGCTGCGACATCCTGTTGTGTTACTTCCATGTAAGTGACGCCGTTCGCGAGCATGCAGTTGGATAGAAGTCGTCTGTCATGTTCGGTAAGAGACAAACTCTTCTCAGTCGTCTGTTCAACCGAATGGCTACTATAGACACTGAGGAAGACTAAGTTGCACCGTACACCCCAGGTGCAAATGTGACTTGAATATCATCTGCCGAACGGGTAGGAAGTTTATAGAGTAATTGTTGTGTCAGTGGCTTTACATCGATCCCAAATAGGCTATTCGCGCACAGAGCAATGTCGTCCAGTTCGGCAAACGCACAAATAATAGGCTGGAGATTGCCAATGGAGGGTTAAGAAAGAGGACGCACCCTAGAAAGTTCCTAGCCTTTGCCATCAAGAACATGGCTCTGCAGTGAGCGGCTGATGCGAAACTTTAAATGGAAACTACCTAAGGGCTCCGACCGTCGTGAAGTTGTCCACGTTGATTCGTAAGACAAAACATTCATTACCGAATGACCACGTTCGCAAGTCATCTGTCCAAAAACATCTGAACGGGCAAACCCTACAACTCCATGTCGAAAGAGTTGCGTGCAAGGTGAGTGGTTCAATAGTAATCACCATAAACATTACAGTTTCGTGTTCAACATGTGAGTGACGTCTTCGTCTTCGATGGCATGCACGGAACTTTTGAGTGTCCTTTCTCACCGTTCGGTTTGACTCCTATGCATACCTATTCTGTCAGTGTTTCGGAAACCTGGATACCCCTACGACAAGTCTTTCTGCAGTGTCTGCCTCCGTACACAAAGTAGTAGAACGTGCTTAGTCTGGCTCATCTTTGTACGACTTCCCCGTTGTCGAATCTACGACATGTATTCAATCGAGATTGGTTAAGAAGCTTGAAGCAGGATTGCTATGTGAACACTGTGATGAACAGGTACAGATAAACGGCCGATCAACTGGTTTTTCACCCTGATTGTACTCAGATGTCCGACACAATTGGGTGTCCATTCTGTAGCAACCAGCTTCAACCTCAGTCATCACGTAGGTGCAGGTTTCAAATTCACAGATTTGTCACCTCCATATACTTCAGCCACCGTTTGCACTCCTCCAGCGATTACAATAAAGAAGTCCTGCACAGTACCCTCAATGGATGTCGACTCGGATCGTTCCATGGACAATTTGCCGCTTGTGCACGAGCCGAAAAGTGCCAGTCACTATCACCTAGAGCCAATGTCCACTTGAAGTAATTAGAGAAAGTGAGTTCCTTTACATGTGTACACAGTTGCAGATGTGAGGCTCCATCAACGGGATGAAAAAGAACATCAGATACACGGCTTCAGTTATCCGACAGGACGCCGAAAAAGCGTGCAAACCGAAGTTTAGTGCTAAAGAATTCCAGTAATAGTGTGTACCGTTTCCCACGGACAAATGGATCACTCACGTCGATTTCTACACGTGTTCGTTCTCAGTGACTTCATTCAACCACCGATGTGTTCCTGCATGTTTCGTCATAGGGTACTGTTAGCCCTCACTCGTAGGCTAGAACAAATGGGTGGGGGGTACTAAGTATTTCGCATACGATACGATTTGCCCTCACCCGTGAGCTAGGACAAATGGATGGAGAAGAAGTAAGTGTTCCAAAGTAGGGTACTGTTCTCCTTCACTCGTGGGTCAGGACACATGGATTGAGCAGCATGCTGCTCCTACTGCAGTAGGTGCTTTAATGTAGGGTGCTGCCCTAACAACACACAAAGTCAGTTGACCGTCTTTTAGATGTCTTACGTAAGACTCAAAAATTTACTCATGAAGCAATTTCAACGTCGTAGTTGGTAAGCATGAAAACTAGAAAAATGCGGAGGACTCACAATATACATGTGAAGCTCAATTGCCGCTGGCTAATTTTTGTTCAGTCACACCACATGGCCATTAGTTCGTGAGCGCGCGTTCAAAATGGCCGGCCATTTGCAATTACAGGTTAGGAGGTGTAATCTCTGGGGGGTTGCAGACGGTGAGTTTTCGTTCTAATAACCATTGTATGGTCACACAGCATGGACTTGCTGAGGTGGTATATTGTTTTATGTTCACCAACAACGGAGATATTTCAATTTTAACCGGAATCTGAAAACTCGTATAATTGGCTTAAATGTGTACAAGTTCAGTTTGCATTTTGATGGTCATCCACCTATCATAGACTAGTAAACGTTCGAACTACTAACCACCGTAATATTCATTACAGTGTTATATTGCTGTAATTTCAATAATAACTGAGATATTCCACTTCCTTTCAGAATCGGGCTCTAGAGCGGCTATCGAAAACTGTGAAAAAGTGGATGCAGAACGTGGAGGACAATTGTTCCAATGGAAAATGGAGACGAGCATTCACCTGATGATTAAATATTGCTGCAGTCTGTAAATTTCATGAATCTATATTAAATGTTTATCGTCTTCAACGGTTTTGTTTCTAAAATGTAGGCGATTTATCTATTACGCTGCACAAAGTTGTGCTTTCGTTAAGATAAAGCTTGAAAACAGGAGGAAGTCGTTAATGAGGTCGATTAAGAGCGAAGCCGACAAGTGTTCGTAACTAAATAAGGCCTACGGAAAATTTCCCGTTTGACGGTCTTTTCAGTGACTTACAGATGTTCAGTTAAGACTCTAAAAAGACACCCAAAAGACGGTCGTGCCATATTGGTGTTTTCCTCCACACGTCAGTTAAGGGAGTAACGGGAAGATTTTGCAAGTCGCTTAGTGGTAACTGCCCCTCGATGTCCTTCGCTGAGCAGGTCTCCTTGAACGCATTCCAGCGGTCATCATGCTTCCATGAAAGTGTATAACCGTGGTATCAGCTAATGGCCATGCATGCCAATGAAATTTGGAAGGAGAGTGCAGACTTGCTTAGTTTTTGCGAATATTTGTACGTTACAATATATTCACCCGTGTATCTTACATTAGCAACCCCATAGGAAGCTTAGTTCTCTTGACCCAAAGACGAGTCAAGCGCCGAAATTGTAATCACGTTTTCCTCCTTAAGTACATTTAGATTCAGAAATATACATACCTTACCACGCAGATGACATCGATTCTCTGTATAATCCACCCTTTATTCTCCGGAATAACGTGAAATGCAACGTTTCATTACTTTTCCATTGATCACTTGTAACAGGACGACGAATGTATACACAGGACAGCGATCGCAGACAGTCCCGGCGCAATCCGAAACAAGAGAAAAGACGTAAAGAACCATCACAACCAGTGTGTTGGCGATACAGAGACGAGGCGGCGGTCCGCATAACGCTAGTGGCAACACGAAATCAAAGTATCAATGACAGTGCATTTTTTAATCGTTCCGAACAGGTAAGTCCAGGAGGAATCCAATGTCACAATTCTTGGGACGTTCATGGCGTGTGGAAGTCGCCGAGTAATACGTAGGTGGGCGACCTGAAATAAATAACGAGAGGGAGAACATCAGCGGACAGTTTAAATCGCATGCGCAACAGTTTCCATATTGTTACATACTAAGTGATTAAACTGTCTCACATTCCTTGCTTACGTCTTCAGAAGATTAAAAAATAAACACTTCCAGCAACCAAACTCAACGATTTTAAGAAGTAGAACATGTCAAAAAATTATACCAACATCAGAGTCTTGAAAACCATTTCTGCCTTCAAGATTATAGAGGTATTTACGGTCTATCGACTACACGCAGCGTCACCAGAAGAGTAAACCGTTGTGCGGATAGTTTGAAAGATCAGGACAGTAGTTGCAAAGAAGGCTTGCATTTGCTGCCAGAGGGATTTCGACTAAAACTACAACGATCACCACGGAGAGAATGACCGTTCACCAGGAACATGGTATTCAACTTTCCACCGTACGCAGACCGCCGTGATACATTCAACGCAGGAAGACACTTGTGGTGAGATCACCTTCGACGTCCCCAAACTCCTAAACTCCCCGAGACCTGAGAGTTGCCTTACCATTATCACCGTGCCGGTTCACATTACCTTGTAAATGTAAATCTACTACAACCCACTAGCATCAAAGTTGGTGTGTTGGCGTGTGTATCGCAGTTTTAGTCGTAGTTGTATAATGAGTCCGCGCCACCTCTACTACTGTGAGCTACATTCACTATGATAACAATGTTTTGGCTACTAACGTATGAAACGCCGCCCAACCAGTCTGACGCTTGTTTGAAATCTAAAGGTCGACCGGAGTTTATGTCGACATTTGTCCTCTCTGGCGACTGCCGTGCAGTTGTGCCCAAGTTTCTCTCACGTCCAAACCATTGGCGCCCTTAATTGTTGCGTTGAAGTCCTCTTGTGAACGGTGAGTAAATCAATAAAGAAAGTTTGTTCGCAGAATCACCGTCTCCTCGCTGCGAATTGTAATTCGCGCTAACGTGAGGCTGGGGAAACCATAGAAATTAGCACCAACATACACTTCAACGGTCAGTCTTGCGTGATAGTGACTACTATCCTCTCGTTGTGTCCTCAAAAGACGCCTGGTCAACAAGTTGGTTTATTGCGCAAACTTCCGTATAGGTCAAGTCAAAAAATAAACCACAAACGCGTACACTCATTTGCACGACAGACATGGACTCACATACATTGGATGATAGTACGTGGTCATTCGCCTTGGTGAAAGTTCTCACACATCATGTACACACTGTTCCGATAGTCCCTTCTCGTCCGTCGTGTTCGGGGCTTGTCCTTTTGTTCCTGAATGTCGCCCGTGGGCAATACACTACTTGTGAGTAGTATACTACTCACAACGAAACTGCCT